>SNQJ01S0064573.1:14866-40714 GCA_010110895.2 Picea sitchensis
CACCCCCAAGGTTTAGTAATCCTAGATCTTTATTTTTGACCCCATTAACCCATAACCAAAGGCACTAATCTTGCATTGGAGAAACAAAATATTGTATTGGGAAACACAATTTTTGTCATATTTACTTTTTGCAACTTAAATTGTGTTCTTTGTGACATGAGCATCTCACATCCACTAGAGCATCCCCTTCAAAGGGATATTTCTTTCTGTTGTTACTAATTTTCATCTTCAGCCATTAGGGCTACAGAAACCCTAATCTAATTGCTTGAATAACTCTCTAATCAACCATTGGAAATGGCCCAAAGTTTGCACACTTGTCTTAATTGCTAGATAATGCACTTTTTGGCAAAGTTTGGAGAAGTTTTCGTGGCTGATTTTGTTTCTATAACACATTGATTGTTACAGACATAAGGACAATAGAATTTTCAGTAGAAAAGTGTTTACAACAACCTTGTCTTTTCATGCTAGTATCCTGGTCTTTAATCTTGAGTTTTGTTAGTATTTAGCTAGTCTTTGTCTTGTATATTTCAATTGATTTATAGCATTTATCTTGCAAATTATGGCACCATTTTATTGCTGATATACACCATTACTAACAACAGCTATTAGGGACAACAAACTTAACTTGCTTGTCCAATTGATTATATTGCAATATATGCTTGTTTTTTTGTGTCTTGAGTAGGTATCTCACCATTTACAGGTTACTCAACATACTTGGAAACCCTTGGACCTTACAAATAATCCATTCCAAGACCTTCATACCACTAATAATTGACCTCTAGGCACTTCATCTCCATCTTCAACTTTTTTCATCTCATTCCCCCTAGGGTCACCGAGATTCCCCCCTTGAGGTGACTAGCTCACCTCTAAGTGACAAGGACACATGCCTAAGGTAACAATGGGTAGGTGACCTCTTATTTGTCACCATTTAGTGGTTGGGTCAAGATTTTCCCAACGTACAACTTGTCCGGTAACATTTTTAGCACCATTGCTATGAAGGATTTTGAATCCTCTTCGGAACCCTAACGAAACTTTGGCAAGCTATCCAAAATCCTTTCCCTTAGATTTACTTGAAATGCCACCTAAGGGACGTTCCCTTTCTACCTTTCATCATGAGATCACCTCCAAGCTCATTTGGTGAATCCACCTTCCTAGAACCCTTCATTTCCCAAATCATTTTTCGTGGGAGGTTCAAACCTTCTAAGGTATACCAAAGAAGGCCTCCTCTCAAGTCTCTCATTGTCAAAAACCTCTTCCATAGTACCCTTCCTTCTGATCCAATGTCTCACCCTTGGAAAAAATATCTATACAAAACCCTCAACATGTCCACTATCCAAGGATACCCTCATACAATGACAAAATAAGTCAACAAGTGGTTGTCAAAGTTCCCAGGAAATAATTTAATAACTGTTGAAGACCATCTTTATGTCATGATATGGGACACGAAAAATGTGTGTATTGAGCATGTATGTGGCCATGAATTTATTTGCCTCATCATTTACTGAAGAAGCTCTTGATTGGTTCAGAGGGCTCCCTGACAATCATCTCACATCCTACGAAGCTTTTTCCAACTTATTTAAGAACAGATTGTCAACAAAGATAGATGATGGGATGCTTGGAGATCAATTTAATCAGATAAATAAAAAGGAGAATGAGACAGTGAAGGAATTCAATACTATTTTTGATAGGTTGTACAATCAGATTCCAACAGAATTCGATACTACAGGATCATCAATTCGTCTCCTTTACATGAATTCTTTTGAAGTTCATTTTTTATTCATTCTCAAAGAAAAAAATCCCACATCATTGGCACAAGACAAGGAGTACAGTGTCGATATTGAAGAAAATATCTGTGACTCAAGGGTAGAACCTTTTCACTACCCTCGTGCCAAAGAAAAATCAAATACTAAGGTTTCCAAAAATAGTGCTCCTAATCTGATTTCCCTTAACTCATAATATAGACTAGAAGAATACTCATTTTATCCAGGTGCATAATCATATTATGGGCCATTTGACTACAGTGGAAAGAAATCAAGTTGCTCCTAGACCTTATTTTTCCAAACAATAGAGAGATGCCACAAGTTGGAAAACAAGGCCTCAACATGAGGCAAAGGCCCCAGATACTTTGAAACCCAGTTGGGACAGTTGATATAGAAGATTGGTGCCTCCTGTGCCAAGAACCCCATGGAGAAGATGAATTCCCCTGATAATATGAATATTCTCCTGACGATATGAATTTCATTGATATGATTTGTTATTTCCAAGAGGAACAAGTTACCCAAGAGAATATCAATGAAGCCAGAAGAAGAGGAGAAAGAGAGGGGAGACTCTGGGCCTTGAATAAGTTGATAGATGATCAGAAGAAGGAATTAAGGAGGAGGGAATATATGAACTACACTAGAAGAAATAAAGCTTCATCCCCTCCATATTAACCCATTACTCCTCTTCCATTAGCAGAGAAGGTGGCCCTACCACTTTCACCTTCGGTACATGAGTTTGTTCCTAAGACAACTCCTACATATGATATTCAATTAAATATATATGTTGCACATATGTTTGGAAAACTGAATATGATGGTCCTAGTGACAGATATGTGTAATATTCCTTCTGTAAAAATGGAAGCTTTGAAAGTCTTACAGGTGCCAACTGAGAAGGAATAGCCTCCTATCATTTTGAACACTATGTATTTCAATCATCCAAGGGAAAATAATCCTTCTTTCTATCTTTCATTAGTCATGAATGGCCTCCGCTTGAACAACTGCAGGCTTGATTATGGGGCCTCAACAAATGTCATGTCATTAAAGGTGATGGAACAACTTGGTCTGAAGAAAACCTGACCCTATGTAAATTTATGTGGTATTGATTCATGAAGGGTAGTTGTCTTTGGGGTGTGTGAATATGTTGAGGTATTTCTGTTTGATTTTCCACATATTAGCCTCCTCATGGACATATTAGTGATCGATGTTCAAGATGCTTGGGGGATGCTCTTTTATAAGACCTAGTCATCTTCCCTTGGAGGTTTTCTTAGCATGATCCTTACACATGCACATATCCCCATGGGAGATGCTATGTATGAAATCTTATACAACAGGGATAAGAATGATAGACATGTGATGGATCTGAGGGGCCCTAATTATGTCAGTGAACACAACTATGATGTGCCTCGACAAATTATTGAGTATGATCCATCTGAGCTACCATTCATATGAGAATATCAAATAGAGATGTTTCTCCCATGGATAAATGAAAGGAAAATTGCAAAATACCATGGGAAGGAGCCATAGTTTATCCATATTTTGAATAAAGAAGATTAGAAACATGAAGAAATTATCAAAGAGATAGTCCACATAGAGCCTCCATGCATTGAGGATACACCTTGCATCAATTTTAGTGAAGGAAGTATTGCGCTCATGTGGGACAAAATGAAGGGAAATCCAAGATATGACCAATGATATAACAACTCATGGCTTGGCCCTTACATCATCAAGAAGATGCCCGATAAATAAAAGTACTATATGACAGCATTAGACGGGAGGAAGATACCATTACCATTGGATGGATCTCTTCACCAACCTTATGTCCAGGTCACATGACTTCTTCAGAGACCATGCCCCAGGTAAGTAGGTAGATCATATTTCTTTACCCTGCATTTGCATATTTATTTCTTATACTAGTTTAGATGCATTTCATTTTCATTTTTCTCTACTTTCATATTGATTTCATGCTTAGGTTAGAAATAAAAATAAAAATTAATAAATAAATAAAATGTCAAAATTTTTCTTTTCTAGATTAGTTCTTCTTTGGATTTCTCTATATATATATATATATGGATGAAGAGTGATAGCACCATCATATATTCTCTAATACCTTTCTCTGAGTTTTCTCTAATTCCCTAGTAAGTGGTCTTCCTTGGGGATGAGTTTTCTACTAGGAACTTCGTTGAAGAGTTATCGTACCATTCCCAACCATACTTACCACTTTTCAGCATTATTTCCCCCCATATCCTTATATATTGGGATTTTAGGGTGTATTGACCCAAGAAGGGGTTGTCCCTCATTCTATGGGAAGAAGGGGTTGAAGGCCTAGAGGGATTGATGTTGGGTAAAATATAAAATCCTTGTATGAAACTTCTAGATGCTTCACCCAGGGATCACCCAAGAAAGCAATGAAATGCTTATCTTTCAGAAAAGGGGGACCCACAAGAAATATGATTAAGAATTATTAATATGTTAGTTGGATAATAGGAGGTCTCATCATGAGCCCACCTATCATGTATGTGGATATCTAGTGGTATTAAATTACCATCATCTAGTCACCAAATCAGGGTAATGACTCTCAGTTGCATGGTTGACAGAAAGGGGGTCTCATCATGAGCCAAACTTCTCACTTATGCTAGGTATTTGTGGGTGAGACTTTCATTATCTGGACACCACGCCAATCCAGTGACCTTCAACTTGTACTTAAATTTATGAAAGAAACAATGAATGGAAAAACAATGGGCTTGGAAAAACTTTATTTGCAAACGAAGGTACGACACACCCTCTACAAAGGCACCCAAGAATGAGACACTACAACATCTTGTATGTCATGAACCCCATGCCCATTGAGTATTAACCCTAACCACTTCACTCACCTTACATGGATTAGAGAGGGATATCTAGGAAACTCTCCTTGACCTAGGGAAAAATCTACCCAATAGGACACCTCGTCACCCCTCCCATATTCAATCTTGACAGTCACATAATGTATTTTAGAACTTAATTATTTGACATAGTAATCTTTGATGCACATGCTTAGGTGGATCATTTATTGATTGGATTCACTTATCATGATGTTTTGACTTGAGATCCCTAGAGGGCATGCTTATTTTTCTTTGTAGGACCTAGTTGGTGGAAAGTTTTGGAAGAACAAGCCAAGATTGGGCTTCCATCGGGCTTGAAGCCCACAAGTGGATTCCAGGGGCCCACATGCTAGATGATATATTTCAATCTTTGAATGCCTAGAATATGACTTGGAAGACACAAACAACCCCCCACGTGCCCAATGTTCTATCTAGGAGAGGAAAAAAATCACCTTTAGAGGCATGGCATCACCTACGGGGGTTACAGTTTGGTGGTGAGGTTGACATGCATTGGCACAAGGAATTTTTGTGGGGATTGAGTCTTTGATCATGAAGGAAGTTGTTTGGATTCTTGACATGTGGCTTTGGTAATCCTTTCTACACTCCTCCATCACCAACGACCTTCTCCTAGTTCCAAAACGTCCCTAAAGGGCTGACTTCTTTATAAACTAGGGTTTTTCTTTGTGCAAAAGTGAAATTAAAGTGAATGTTTTAATATTACTTTGTAAAAAGAGGAAATATTAGGGTTTTTGACCCCTAATATTGAGTTTTACCCTTAATTATGTGGACAAACTATCTTAGTGACATTTTGTATAAAAAAGAGATCATAAGATTTCATTTTATCATAACTCTCCCACTTGTGAAAAGTACTTGGACTGAAATTTTCACTACACTTGGAATATTTTTCCTTTTGTTATATGAAATAATGTTTTTTTGGTTATGGTTGATGATGATGATGATGATGATGATGCACTATCTCTTGGAGGTCATTCTTTTTCTATTGTGGAGATTTAATTTGGCATGTTAAAGGATTTTCTTGGATTGGTATGGTCTCTACTTTTTTATTACCATTTGTAATTCAAGTTAAGGTTTTTTTGGCTAAGGATAGATAGGGAGTATAAGGATATACACCGCTATCCTAGTTTCCACCATTTTATCAAGCTTTTAAAGTTATTTTTCAAGGTTTTTTTTGAGGAAGTAAGAGGATTTACACCCTTCAATTTCAAACCCTAGCTAGGTTACTTACCTTGGGAAGTAAGAGGATTTACACCCCAAAGGGTTTTGTAATCCTAGATTTTTATTTTTTACCCCATTAGCCCATAACTAAAGGCACTAATCTTGGACTGGTGAAACAAAATATTTCATTGCGAAACATAATTTCTTGTCATATTTACTTTTTGGAACTTGGAATGTGTTCCTAGTTCCTTGAGCACCTCACAACCACTAGGGTGTACCCATGAAAGGGATATTTCTTGTTGTTGTTACAATTTTTCATCTTCATCCATTAGAGTTGCATAAACCCTAATCTAATTGCTTGAATAGCTCTCTAATCAACCATTGGAAATTGCCCAAAGTTTGCACACTTGTCTTACTTTGGAAAAGTTTGGAGGAGTTTTAGTGGCTGATTTTATTTCTTTAATACATTGATTTTTATAGCCATAATGCTGATATAATTTTCTGCATAAAAGTGTTTACAACAACCTTGTCTTTTCATGCTAGTATCTTGGTATTTAATCTTGAGCTTTGCTAGTATTTAGCTAATCTTTCTCTTGTATCTTTCACTTGATTTATAGCATTTATATTGCAGCTTATGGTGCCATTTTATTGCTGATATACATTGTTACTAACAGTTTCTATTAGGGACAACAAGCTTAACTTGATTTTCCAATTTATTATATTGCACTATATGTTTATTTTTTGTGTGTCTTGAGCAGGTATCTCACGATTTGTAGGTTACTTAACATACTTGGAAACCCTTAGAACTTACCAAGAATCCATCCCAAGACCTTCATACCACTTAGAATTGACCTCTAGGGACTTGATATTCATATTCATCGTTTTCCATCTCATTCCCCCTAGGGTCACTAGGATTCCCCCCCTTGATGTGACTAAATCACCTCTAAAGTGAGAGCGACACCTGCCTAAGGTGAAAATGGGTAGGTGACCTCTTAGTTGTATCCATTTAGTGGTTGGGTCGGGATTTTCCCAACCTACAACATGTGCAATAACAGGAAGGATGGATCAATTATTGGCTACTATTGTATAAAGAGTTTGATTTTGAGGTGTTCATGAAGCTAGGGAAGAATAATGTTGATACCAATCATATATATTTGTTAGAACATGGGGAAACCATAAACCATAAGAATAATGGATGAACTTTGATGGCCCTTGGAATAGCAACAATAATCTACTATACCCTTAGCTCCTTACTTTACTTTGTTAACTTGGGGTTCGTACAGACTTAAGAGGTGCTATGCACTATGTGTGCAGTATGCAATTGTTGGTAGAAACGTTTTGAGATTGATCAAAGGTTAAGAGGTGTGGAATGATGCATAAAAATGAAAATGACAGAAAGAAACTCTAAACTATTGTTGAAGATAAAGAACCAAATATTCAAGTATAACTAATCTAGATGGCATGAGAAGAATTTATTCTAATGGAAGTAAAGGATACTGGATCATAAAGATTAAACTGAAAACAAAAAATGAAGTCAATCTAAGCTATGAAAAAAGGTTGTAATTGAAGTGAGGCTACACTAGTGCATGAATAAAGCAAACTATTTTATGTCTAATCCTTTGATCAATGGAAACCATATGTGTTTTTTTTGTCCAGTTGTGTTTTCATGAAAATAATATTAAGATGAATTGAAATTTGAAGATGAAACTTTCCTACAGGAAGTTTCTACATGGGTTGTATAGTTCTATAGGAATTGTACAGTTTCAACATGAAGCTCCTACAGGAAGCAAACATGAAGCTTAGAAAAATAGTGTAAGTCTTTAAAAGCGTGAACAAAGATATACTATAAAAAAATTAAGTGGATCTGAGGTTCTTGGCCTTGGGAGGAACCTAAGATTTCTCCAAAAGGCTTATTGAACATTTCTAAAGGATACATGTTGTAATGAGCTAGTTAGTGATAACCTTAGAAAAAGTTGGAGTTGATCATGCAAAGATATTATTGGCCCTTGACCAAGTTTTGGGAGCACTTGGTCATATTTGACCGTTTTTGGGACTTCGATAGCCTGTTGAAGATGGAGCGCCAAACGAAGCGAAGATTGCAAAATCTTGGCCCACTTTTGGGTTCCTTTTTGGGTTTTGGGAATATGTAATGGAAAAGGGATGTCGGCCCGTGGGTTTACCCATGCTTAGGCCCATTTTGTATGTATAAATAGAAGGATAGGCAAATGTAAGAATAATAGAGAAAGGAATATTATATCTATGTGATATAGGCTACGTGCCAAGGGGGATCTGTATGATCGAGGTGTTGTGCATTCTATAGGCTTGCAGAGCTTAGTGCAAGTCCCTGTGTGGAGATATAGGAGGATTTGTGTTGTAAGACAAGGAAGAAGGATCTAGCGAGATGCACAGATCTTTTGTCCTATGCACAGTAGGTTTTGGTAACTCTGTGCTTGTAATCGATTTAAGACACTAATAAACAAGAAGAGTTGGTGGACATAGCCCCAGAGTGGGAGTGAACCATGTAAATCTATGTGTTATTCTTTGTGCTTTGACTTGATGTGTTTATCCATGCTTTTGCAAAGTGCTTTGATATATTTATATGGATATACTTATGCTTTGTCCTTCATTAGATGTGTATGAATAGTAGATCTGATATGTATGAAGATGCTTAGTGCTGATCTACTAGATATGATCTATTTTATTGTTGCTAAGTACTGAGATACCTTAGATATCAGTGAATGTTGTGATGCTGTGTGTTATTTGTGAAGTATAATAAGGGTTGAATATTGATGAATGATCAATTCTAAGTGCTTTGTAAGCAATATAATCAAAGACCTGTGTCCCAGCTAAGGTTGTAGACACCTGAGTCTTGCAACCACCCATTCTTCTACCTTGGGTGAGACTTCATATGCTTCGTAGGTGTTGCCTAAAGGGTCGGTAGTTAGGGTTTCGTTGGTGTGTTGTTGTAGCATTGAACCTCGGGTATGTCCCTGTGCCAACAAATGGTTCTATTTCCAGGACTGAAACTGTGATTGTTGAGAACTGAGGAAGAACAAGCTTTTTGCAAAGATTCACCCTAAAACTATGGAAGCTCTGTGCGTGGATCTATGCCCTAGTGTGCAGTATTCCACTTGATCTGAAAAGATCTGTGCTAAAGAAAGAAGATCATATCTGAAGAAAAGAAGCAAGATCTGAACGCTTTGTGTTCTAAGAAAAGTAAAAGTGGAAGTTTATGAAGAAAAGAGGTCAGATCTATAGAAAAGAGGTAATATTTGTAAGCTCAGTGCTCTAATAAAGGTAAGAATAGTTAAAAGTTTTTAGATCTGGAAGCTTTGTACTCTGTAGAAGTAAGATAAGTGGAAATTTTTGTTTCTAAAGACATGAATCTAGGTGTGTTTGATAGATTATGTCTTATCTTGAAAACTAGGGCGCTAATAGATGAAATAAAGTTTGATATGAATAAATATGATAAGCATAATGATAGATATGTTATACTTATGCATAGAAAGAATGTTTGGACTAAAAAATGGATGCAGGATCCTAGAAACACTTTTTTGCAGGCTAGCTACCATGATCCTGGTGCATAGTACAAGAGAAGTTGGTGAACATTTAAACGAAAGAGAGGTTTAACCCTCTGTTACAGTTACAAAATACTAAGACATCTTGCTAAGGAATGCCCTAGTGGAAGATCTAGTTTCCTATGTTGCAAATATTTGAACCATGAAGTGTTGGATTGCCCTAGAATGATTGCTAAGCTTGAAGGAATGAATCTGAATAAAGAAAACCCTAAGCCAGATCCAGAAGAGGCAGAACCCAAACAAGAATCAAAGAAGGTATTGATACAAATGAAAGAGACCCTGAATGACCACCGATATGTTATACTATCAGAGATTTTCAAAGAAAAAGAATGCATTGATGAAAGAATAGGAGACTTCGACATTGACTCTTTCCTTGATGAAGAGACACAAGTGAACATTATGCCAGAAAAAACTTGGGAAGCTATAGGAAAGACTGATATGATCCCCTCATTAGGAGGAATAGGACTATTCAGAGGAAAAATGATGATGTTATGTGGAAATATCGTTCAAATACCTATGAAAATCAATGGAACTTTGACAAGGGAAGATTTTGAGATTATTAAATTCATTGAAGACAGTGCCTCGTTTACCATGTTACTAGGAAAATCTTGGATTGGTAGAGATCAAGCTAGAAAGAAGGAAGAAGAAGAAGTATTAGAACATAAGAGACAAGAGTTAAAATATTTCATGACCTGAAAGATTTCATAGTTGATGGAAGAATAGGAGAACATATTGAAGCTACTTGACACTAGAAGCCCAGATATCGAAGCTACAGGAACATCGGAAGACATACAAAAGACTGGCATTTCTACCCTAGATAAAGAAGAATTGATACACTGGAATCCTAAGAAAGGATCTCAACAGCGTGAAGTGAATATGCCCAAGGAAAATAAGAATTGAAATGGTAAAAGAACCACCGAGACAAAGCTCACGGGGAAAAAGGATATGAATCTATGTAAGAAGAAGGTCAAGATTGAGAAGTTACAATAGGTTCCAGAGGGTACCTCATAGAAAGAAACTTTGCAGAATTGGAGCTTCGTCGGGATATCAGAACAATGACATATGACACTTCGCTATGGTGAAGCAATGTTTCCACTGGAAGCTGATATATCCATTCGAATGCTGCTCCAAATGGCTGAAAACAAATTTATGATTCACCACCAGACCGTTGGACCTCTCCATAATGGACAAAAGAAGCGATAATGAGGCTCATAACCATTGCAATTAAACCGTTACCAATATTTCCTATTTATCTCGGCATGCCATGAATGAGGAACACTTTTTCCAACTGAGAATTTGAAGCCTGCAGACTAGCAATTGCATACAGTGCTCATTACGCTCTTGTTGTTCAATCTAGTGTAGTCTCTAAGACCGTCGTGAACCCGATTATTTTATCTTGAGCACATATGTCCGACGAGCTTACCTCTACTGAAGAATCCATAAAAAAAGTTCTCCTTGAGCTAAGAACTGAGAGAGTCATGTCAGAGCGAGGTTTATCCACAAGATTACATGCATCATCCATGAGAGGACTAGCAGCCTCTGCATCCACTACTCGCGTTGGTCCGTCCTGGCCAGCCAATGAGAAACGTACTAAGCCCAGAGATGACATCGCCAATGCCAGGCTGATTCCAAGAATTCTACCGGCCTATATACCCCCTCTGTGTGGCTCCATCATCTGTGACATTGTACCCCGAGAGTTTGAATATGTCATGATCATTGTGTACCTTCCGAAACGGGTGCACACAGTTCACGCCGACCAGGATAAGCTCGCAACACTGAAATTTAGTGACTTCAACCTTGGAGACTAGAAATATTACATCATGTTGGCCCCGTATAAGTACTTGACCAGGAACAAAGACAAGAATTCAAAGATTATCCTACAACCATGGACCTAGAACCTCACGCAGTCCACACTGCTTAATGTGATGAAGATCCTGCACTTCGGCCAACACCAAGAAGTAAACGCATGCGTGAAATTGTTGTTTTCATGCTACCATAGAGGTTACTTATGGTTGAACCATTGCATCATTGTGGATCCGACCTTGATCAATCCGATCATAGGGTTGAGCATGCAGGGCCCTGACCTACAAGATTTTTACCCTAGAAAGACCTCAGACCGAGAATTAGCCCAACGAATAAAAGAAAATTATGGAGATGTAGAGAAGGGTATGCGAGGTTACAAGGTAGCCTCTATCCAGAGCGTCGCAATGCACCTCGCATGTCATATGATCGTAGGCAAGCTAGTTCACAAGAAATCGCCCACCCAAGTAACTGGATTTGTTGTTGACCTCGCCAGAAAGTGCGCAGAAGGACTACAAATGAATTGGGCGCAGTAACTCGTGAACCAGCTAGAGCTTGATTGTAGAGGAGTGTAGGACCAAGGATATGAGTTCCACTTCAGCTGGCTTCTCATATTGATAGATTTCATTGCATGTGAGAGGTCGGAAGTTGAGACCTTCTCGGACATCGAGCCCTTTGAGCCTTTAGCTTCGAATTTCATAACCTTGTGGTACTTGAGTGAATGAACAAGCAGTGTCAATCCAATGTTGTCTTCCACACCTACTATAATCAATTGAAGATCGCAATCCAGTCTACACCACGCATCACTTCGAACACCCTCTACAGGTTTCGACCCCTGATGAAGTTCAGCACAGACAGGCACTTTATATACATCACCGCGTGCACTGACGAGCACAAGCAGTAGTTACAGTCCTATTATAAGTTAATAGAAGAAGACTTGGAAGAAATCAACAAGGAGTGGTCAGCAGACCTCCTCATCTCAGTAGACCCCACGGAGATTTCTGATACAGACAGTCCAGAACTTGTGCATGATACCCCTAGACCAAGCAAGACCAAGAAAGATGAAGAAGTTCAAGATGTCAACAATACTTCTGCGAAGACCACTTCGAACTCTTCTGCACAGGGAGGTGAGGGTGGAGAGCCAGGTAATACAAAGGTCAAGAAAAATAAAGGCAAAGTTACACCCCCTAGAGAGGAGGAGGATCCCTCCAAGAAAAGGAAGGTTACCCCACCAAAGCCTTCATCCAGGAAGAAAGTTAAGGCAACCAGAACCAAGTTTGAGATTGTTCTCACTACGGATGACTTCGACTTCATATTCACTGCACTGAATGATACTTCACTAGAGATAGCAGAAAAGTAGGAAGCCAAGTAGGAGGAATTTTTCAGTCGCATCAGGGATGAGCTTCAAGGAGTAAAACAAGAAATACAGTCTAGCCGTGCAGTTTCCACTGCACCCCTGCCATCAGGAACACCAGAATTAGGTGATGAGCCAACCCAACTACATCGGATTGTTGATACAGTCGAAGCTCGGCTGCGACAAGCTCAAGAAGAGATAGCACAAGCCACCCAGGATTTATCGCAAGTTCATAAAGGCCTCAAGGACCACAGAAGTACTGCAAAAAAGGAAAAGTGAGCTCTACAAGAAAAATGGGATGAAGAGAAAGCAGTGCTACAGAAAAACAAGGAACAATTTCTCGCAGAGAAACTTGAAGTACAGGAAAGGGTTCACAATGCACTTCACTCTTTGATAGTAATAGAAATGAAAATTGAGGAATGAGTCCCACAGTAGGTGGCGTAACTTGAAGAAGTAATCCAGCAGCTTCAATAGTGCATCGCAGATTTGGAACTTCGTACCGTTCCTGAAACTCCTCAAGAAATCAGAGACCTAAGAGAGGCAATTGCTCGCAGTGCAGTTGGCAGAATGAAAACCCTTGCCTTGGAGTGCAAGCAGCTGAGCTCCAGGAGCGCTTAGACATATGAAAACCTTACAAAAAATCTAGAGTTACAGGCACTGGAGTCGCAACTCTAGGAAGCAAATCAACACACAGATACACTATAGACACAGTTGAAGGCCTTAAAACTAGTTGAAAGAATGAAAAGGTTTCTAGAGCAATGCACGACCCAGCAACAGATCCATACAATCCAGAGAAAAGTGATGGAAGTCTCTCAACGACTTCAACGACTTCAACTGCTCATCGAAGTTGAAATCCAAGGAGCCGAGTTAGAACAGGTCGTCATCACTACAGAATAATGGCTAGAAGGGCTAGTCAATGATGCACTCATCCATGAGTTCACTGATCAAGAGGTTGTAGCATTGCAGCAGATTGAAGTAGCTCGAGCCAAGCTCAAGACGTTTTGTATGTATAAATAGAAGGATAGGAAAATGTAAGAATAAGAGACAAAGGAATATTGTATCTATGTGATATATGCTACGTGCCAAGGGGGATCTGTGTGATCGAGGTGTTGTGCATTCTATAGGATTGTAGAGCTTAGTGCAAGTCCCTGTGTGGAGATATAGAAGGATTTGTGTTGTAAGGCAAGCAAGAAGGATCTAGCGAGCTGTGCAGATCTTATTTCCTATTCACAGTAGGTTTTGGTGGCTCCATGCTTGTAACCAATTGAAGATGCTAATAAAGAAGAAGAGTTGGTGGATGTAGCCCCTGAGTGGGGGTGAACCATGTAAATCTATGTGTTATGCTTTGTTCTTTGACTTGATGTGTTTATCCATGCTTTTGCAAAGTGCTTTGATATATTTAGATGGATATACTTATGCTTTGTGCTTCATTAGATGTGTATGAATAGTATATCTGATATGTATGAAGATGTTTAGTTTTGATCAACTGAATTTGATATGTTTTACTGTTGCTAAGTACTAAGATACCTTAGTCCTATGTGAATTCTGCGATGCTCTATGCTATTTGCAAAGTATAATAAGGGTTGAATATTGATGAATGATCAATGCTAAGTTCTCCGTAAGCTATATAATCACAGACCTGTGTCCTAGCTAAGGTTGCAGACATCTAAGTCTCGCAACCACCACTGCTTCTACCTTGGGTGAGACTTCATCTGCTTTGCAAGTGTTGCCAAAAGGGCCGGTAGTTAGGGTTTTGTTGGTGCTATGTTGTAGCCTTGAACCCCGGTTCTGCCCCTGTGCCAACAACTATATCAAACTTCAAAAGAGAATGAAATACTATCTATTCACTAATTAACATGCATGGAAACTATAGAAATTGTAACAATGTCCTTGAGCCCTCTTGAGTGGGCCCTACCCAAGAAGCACAATGAGCCTAAAATAAGCTTTAATGAACTAAAATAAGAACCATCTTTATTTCATTAACAATAGGAATACATCAAGAGAAAAAATCTCTAAGTCTCAAAAAGTCTTTAGAAGGTCTCAATACAATACTTATCAACAATTATCCATCCTTGTTCTCGTAGACTAGAGGTCTACATATAGCTTGTGAGTTCGACATCCCTTCCTAAATAAAGGAGAGTAGTGAGTAAATGAGGGATCTCATCCCATTACATCTATATCTCCAACTGTTGTTGAACATGAGTGATCATTAATGTAGAAGGAGCACTTTTGGAGGTAGGTGGGGACAATGTCCCTTGATCCTTGGCTGGATGTACTTTGAGGGAGACAAAATCCCTTGTTTCTAGAGTGTTTACACTACTGACTCCTGAAGTTCAACCTGCTTGGAGGAATACACATCTTTGGCAAAAATATTAGAACAAAAAGGTACATTATACACAAAAATCCACCTCAACGCACATTCACTAAGAAACATGCAAAATATCCATGACTTACTATTAAATATGGTCAAAATAAAATATTAAGTTATATTTTGGTGGAAAAATGTGCCAAAGATGAGCCTTTGGAAAAGGAAATAATTGGTCTCATCATCATCCCCCAATTGAAACTTTGCACACCCGTTTTGCAACAAAATTTTATTCATATGTTCTTACTACTATTGTTGTTGCTTTGTACCTTGTTGTTGTTCACTAAGATGTTTTTTTTCAACATTTTCCTGTTATTCATCACCATGTTGCTTCTCACTGAACTCCTGCCTCATATCCCATGACACATACATGGTGATAGCTTGTTTCTCATGGTATCCTTTATCTTTCATAATTTTGTCCCACTCTTTTCTTCCCTTTCTAGGTTGATATTATCCATAGGTGATATAGAGAGAAGGAGTGGATGGTTCGTAATTAACCCAATCCATTTAGTTTATTTTTCCTTACTACATTTTTGTACCAATGTGTCCTTAGGAGGGAAAGTTGCAAGGAATTGGGGGAATGGGGTTCTCTTGTTTTCAAATCATGAGGCAAGGAGTGTCATCTCCTGTGGCAAGCCTTTGTTGCTTCTTCTCCCAATAATATGAGTGAGTCATCAAGATGGGATATTTATTCCCTTTGTTTGGCTATCCATCCCGGTGCTACATCCCTAGGTTTGGCAGCCTCAACTCTGATACACAAAGGTGTTTGGGTTTCTTCTTCCTTATACTTCTTGAATTCCTCTTCCCTCGTTTCCTAATGCCTTAGCCATGAATCAAAGGCCATCAATTGGACATCCCCCCATATGGATTGGTATTCCAATTGTATGGGTGTGGAAATATGAGGTTATTTAGTTAGAATTCACATAGTCTATCTCTTTCCTCCATGTTACAACATTTATTTGCGTCTATCAAATCTTTGGGGGTATCAAGGTTGAATTTAAAAAAATTAGCCAAGTGTGCAATTTGATTCTTATTCCACTATTCTTTTAGGAACAATGTATATTTCCTAGTTGGTGGTCTACATTCCAACATATCCGTAGACACTTTAGCTAATGTTTTGAAAATAGCTTCCATAATTTCCACTTGTTCATTATTCTCATGCGGATATTTTCTTACCTTGTTCAGTTTCTGCTGCAACTTCTGTCACTCTCAAATTCTTAATGTATTCCACTTTATGCATAGTCATAATTTGGAATTTTTCATTCATGAGTTGGAGCTGCTACTCCAATTCTTGAGAATCCTCTTCTTTATACTTTCCTTTGTTATCTTCTGCCACCATTTTCCACTTGATGACATCAACCTTGTCCTTCTCCAATTCTAACAAGGTTGCATATAGGATATTTTCTATAGGGGTTTTTGTTTTATAGGTTCCTTCAAATGGTTTTTCTTCTTTCACCACTGTCTCCTCTTGAGGTTCCTCCCACCTTGTTTCTTTTCGTAGTTTTGGACTAAGAGATTCCTTGACCTCTTCCTCTTGGGATGTAATGGTGAGTGGAGTGGCTAGCACCGGTATTTTCTTCTTTTGACTCATGATTATATTGGACCTCCTTCTTCGGTGTTGCACCCATTCTCCACTAGTGATTTTTAAGGGGCTGACAGTGGGGGTCCCTAGAGCAGTTAAAGTATTTTCCACTTCCTTGTCTTTTTCATCTATCTTCTGCATATTCGCCTTCTTTTGTTGTTTTGACCTTTTGGGCCTGGTGATTTTCTTAGGTTCTTCTCCCTTTTTCCTCTCCTCCTCACTCATTATTTCTTGTGCCTCTTTGAATTCCTGCAAATCCATATTTATGAAATCTTCCCACAAAATTCTATGTTTTAATTGCCTGAGGGAATCTAAAACTATCAATTTTATGAGCCCATAATGTGCTAAAAATTCTTGTTTTCCCTTTTTTACCTTTAGGCTCATTCCCCTTAATGATTTGTGGAGGAAGTAAGGTATGCTCAAGTTATGGTGTGCTTTCTGATTTGGAAGATTTCTAAGATGGTGTAACAATCTGAAGTGGTAAGCATAGACTACACTCATCTTGCATTCACATGTAATGTATTTGATGATATGATAGGCCACCTATGGAAATGTATGACGGAGGATTTTCCTTTTGATGTCATTTTTTTCCTCATCAAGTTTTTCATTTGGGAGGAAGAATGCCTTCTTGGCATTAATGGATTCTTATCTCTCTTCTTTATCTCAAGGGAGGCCCAAGGGAAGACTAGATACCCTGTTGATGGAGGATTAATTAATTCTCATTACCAGACCCCTTATTGCGGTCACATATTTTTTTTATTTCATATTATGTAAATTATGAGAAAAATCTATAGCTACCTCATCATCATATCCTGTCTTTCAAAGAATCCTAGCCAATTATATCTCTGAAATATTTCTACTATCTCGGGATTTTCATAAACCCTATAAGGCTTCGTTGGCTCTCTCCTTTTGAATCCATATCCCATGGTTGATTTCAAAGATGATGAGGTGAGTCTTTGAAAATAAGAGAAAGGTTGGATGATGGTTTCCTATAGAGTGTTCAATTTGAATTGTTCCTTAGAGAGTCTGACTACTTAGGTTTTGTTTTTAAGAAAACATGGTGGATAAAATTCCAGCAAGGGTTTTCTTAGAAGAAAAGAGGAAAACAAATGAGGGTTTTCTTAACAACTTCAAGGTCAATATAGTTTCTCTATAGTCATTACTGTACCAACAAATTTCTATAGTAACTGTGTAAATTGGGATTCTACAAGATGCATTTTCAAAGACTCACATAAACTCTAGTGCTAAAACAAGTCAACCATGGGTTTGTAAACATAAGAATAATTTAACACATGGAGAGTTGGTTGCTTTTAGAACTATTTTCTACAGGATTGTGACTAGGAAAATTGGGTTTCTACAGGATACCATTTTTTTTGTTCAAGAACCCATAGAAACCCCCAACAATGACCATAAGTTTGAAACCCATAAAGATTAAAGAAAAAGTAACAAACGATGAGAATATTTTTACAAATGTAGAGATATTTCTTTTTCTAGGGTTTCACAGCTACCTATAATCATTCTGCTCATGTAGCATCTTCTAATTCTTTTGTTGGGTGTTTTAAGTCTATTTATCACCCACGAGCTCATGTTCTTTATCTCACATAGCTTGAACCAACTCCTATTCCTTGCAAATTTTGAAATGGTGCTATAATTTATCTTTAACTCTGAGTTATGCCCCCAAATCTTGGATTGGATTGTTGTCTTGTCATAGTTGTTGACTTGATGTTTTTATTACTGCTTAATTTTCCCTATAAAATCCTAGCAATGATCCTTAACTTAAATCATTTAATCTCCACATGACAATTCAAATCTTACATGAATTATGGACACCCCCCATTGACAATACATGAACGTCCTCGTTTTTATCACCAGATTTATGATTTTATAAATTCTTAGACCATATGAAATAAGCATGGATAAAATTGTATGAAGTTTAAATAAATGTCGAGAGAGATTAATGTGTTACCTTAATTATCTTTGAATACATCTTAATTTTGTTTTCTATAGGTGGTTGGAGTAATTGCAATGGTGATTTGTCACTTGACGATGTTCAGGTCCTTTTGCCATCTTCTTTGAATTCAATGCTGCAATTGTTTTACAGGATATAGAGCATCTTGTAGATTCTGAATATTTTCTACAAGATACAGAGTATGCTGCAGAAATGTGAGTTTTCTTGCTCGATTGTTGATTGTGATGTTGAAATGGTTGGAGAATGTTGTTGTGTTGTTGATATTCATAAATTGATCATTGATATTGATTTTGACTCTTGAATGTTTGTCTTTTTTTGTAGATATGGTCTTGTAGGTTGATCTTGTAGAACTTGTAAGATGGTCTTGTAGAAATCTGTAGGATAACCCTATATGTTTTTTTTTATTGAAAACAAAATGTAAAAGGCAATTGGTTAAGTATGTAAAGTGGTACTGATGAAGGATGAAAAATAAAAACAAGGATAATTGAATGGAGTTGATGGAAAATGTTATGTATGGAATATTTCATGGTAAGTGTAGATAAACTAAAAAGCTTCTTACTGCTTTTATTTTCTAGTTCCTAACTATTTTCTTATTTNAAAAAAATCTTTCTCAAGGAAGAAGTCTCGTTATTGGTTTTCACCAATGCCTTGCCTCATCAAGCCTCCAAGAGGTTTTATTGATGAGGATATTTATTTACTCCTTAGATATGAGTCTGCCTCCATTGGAGGTTTTCACTCACAAATATGTCCTAGATGCCTCTGGGAGGTTTTCATCCAGTATTTTCATTCCTTTTTCTCTTTTTTCATATTTTGTTTATTAGGATGGATTGAAAACATCTCCACTATCAATCACAATTTTGTGTCCTCGCTATTGTTGTGAACTCTTGTTTTGTCAGTGGCTTGTTGTAGACCTTTACTTTGAATCCATTCACTAGTGGGGGTATTCCTTTCTCATCAATGGTCCTGATATGGAATGAATCAGTATCATAACACTTCTCAATAATGTAGGGTCCTAACCACCTACTCATAAACTTTCCCTTCAATTCCTTAAATCTCGATTCATATAAAATATCTCAATCCCCCTCTTTGAACTTGCTATGCTTAATCTTTTAGTTATGCCATTATTTTCTTTGTTGCTGGACTACATCAGTGTTGAAGAGGGCTTGCATCTTGTACTCATCTTAGGCATTTAGTTGGCTCAATATTTATCTTTATGCGGATGGTAAATTCATGTCTAATTCAGTTGTTGTTCTCAATGTATGATGTTCAAAATCAATAGGGAGCATGGTTTTCTTACCATAGACTAACTCAAAAGGAGTAATCCCTGTGGCAGTTTTCATGTTATTTTGTATGCCCATGTTTCTTCTGTGTGTTTCTTTGACCAGTTTTTATTGTTCATGATCATTGTTTTGGTGAGGATTGTTTCTATCTCTTGCTTGGTGACCTTGGCCAATCCAGTTGCTTGTGGATGGTAGGGTGTTGAATTCCTATGACATATGTTGTGTTCCTTCATGATTTCTTCAATAATTATGGATGTAAACTGAGGTCCTTGATCAATGACTATCTTTGTTGGATAACCAAACCTTGAGAATACACATTCTTGGAGGAATGCAACTACATTGGATTCAATGGAATCTTTCATAGATTTGACTTTAACCCATTTTGTCAGATAGTCGGTGCATACCAATATGTGTTTATTTTTCCCTCATGGAGGATTAATTGGGCCTATGAAGTCCATTCCCCACTTTTCAAATGGTTCCAATGATACTTTGGGTTGTAAAGGAATCTCATTCCTCTTTGTAGAATTCCCCATTCTTTGGCATTCATCACAATGTGAAGCGTATTGTTGAACATCTCTATGTACGGTTGACCAATAGTATCTAGCTTTTAAGATATTTTAGGTTGTCCTCTTTCCTACATAATGTCCTCCACATGTTTCATCATGGAAATCCTGGAGGATATCATGTACCTCATCTTCTCTTATGCATCTCCTCAAAATTTGGTCTCGAAAAAGTTTTAACATATAGCATGCTACCCAAGTATAGACCGAACTTCTCTGAATAATCTTGCATCTCTCTCTGTAGATGAAATGTTGAGGGAACTTTCATGTTGTCAGATAATTTGATACATCAACAGACTAGGGGGTTTGTTTTGATATGGAAAAGAGGTGCTCATCTGGGAACTGGTCATCAAGCATGTCTTCTTCAGTAGGATTAGTCAACGTGGATAAAAAATATGCAACTACATTTTTCATTTCAGGATTATCAAGAATGAATCAAATTTTTGTAATAAGAAAACCATCTAATCATTCTATCATTAATGCCATATTTGTTCATCAAGTATCTAATGGAAACATGATCTCTATGTGACAAAACTTTATACCTTGTAACATAATGTCTGAATTTATTAAGAGCATGAACTATCACTAACAATTATTTTTCTTTGACAGTGTAGTTGAGATCTGCACCAACCAAATTTTTACCTATGAAATAAATTGCATAAGGTTTATGTATTCATCTTATCCTAAGACTACTTCTATAGAATTGTTTGATACATCAATGTGAATGTGAAATGGAAGAGCCCAATTGGGACCTTATAGTACATGATCAATTGATAGTTTCTCTTTTATTGTTTCAAAATCTTGTTGATCGTTTAGGGTCCAACAATAATCTACATATTTGGACAACAAGGTAAAAGGAGGAGAAGCTATCTTACTGAAATTCTTGATGAACCTCCTATAGTATCCTACATGTCCAAGGAAAATTCTAATATATTTTGGTTTTATAGGTGTAGGAAGTAGGGGGTTGATTTTGATTTTTTTTTTGTCTACTTCAATCCTTCTGGAGGACAGATGATGTCCTAAAACAATCCCTTCATTCATCATCATATTACATTTTTCATTGTTAAGGGACCAGTTCATTTCTCTACATCTTTGGATAAATTTGTCTAAATTGTCTAAGGATTCATCAAAATACTTCCCATAAGGGGTAAATTCATCCATGTAGATCTCAACTTTATCGTGAATTAGTTCTCAAAAGATGTTGATAATTTCTCTTTGGAAAGTGGTTGGGGCATTACATAATCCAAATGGTAAGAATTTGTAGGCAAATGTACCCCAGGGACAAGTGAAGGTGTTCTTGTCATAATCTTCAGGACTGGACTAAATTTGGTTGTATCCACTAAATCCATCTAGAAATGAAAAGTATTCCTTTCCATCTAAGACATCCAAGACTTGGCAATAAAGGGTAGGGGGAAATGGTATTTTCTGATAGCCTTGTTTAAATCTCAGTAATCAACACATCTCCTCGATTTCCCATTATTATTTAAAACAATAACTAAAGGAGAGACCCATTCATTATCAGATATTGGGTATATGAATCCAACATCTAGCAACTTTTGAAGTTCTTGTTTAACTATGTATTTCATTGCAGGGTTCATCCTTCTTTGGGGATGCCTAACAGGTTTGCAATCCTCCTTGATGTAACTATGGTGAGTACAAATAGAAGGATGAATGCCTTTCATGTATTTATAATCCCATGCAAAATCTTCAACATTTATTTCCAGGCATCTAATAACTTTTGTTCTTGCTTACTAGTAAGTTTATTGTTGATTTTGAGTGTTTTTCCAAGACTAGTCTCTATGGTTTTGACAGTTGGATCTTCTATATCAACAGTGAAAATATCTATCCATAATTTTGTGTTATTTTCAGCAAAATTTTCAGATTTATTATCATCAATTATCCCTTCTATTTTCACATCAGTTGAATATTGATTTTGTAAAACAAATTCAAGGAAAGTGTCCTCATCAACAATACTATCAACAAAGCATGTGTTGATTGTGTATATGGGATAGTAAATTGTTTGTGTTAGGTATTCTTATTCTTCCACCCACATAGGAATATTTTATTTTATCAACGGTTGGGCGGGGGGATAAAGAACAATTTGGTTTTGGGATATGCCATCATTTATAATCATATTGTTTGCTCTACAACCAATGTATGTATATGTTGTGGCCAACCAACGCCTTTAAAAAATTAGATAGTATCCGCTGGATTGAGACTTGGGTTCAAGGACTAGGAAGTCAATAGGGTAATCCCAATGATAAATGGAAATTATGATATCTTCTAACATGCATTTAGTTTGACTATGGATCTGTCTGCGAGATGAAGGATAATGTGGGTATCTCTCAAAAATATATGAAGGTTAAGTCTTAGCATAGTATATTTATTCATAACATTGATAACAACCCCTAGATCAATAAGAATATTCGGGATCAAGGTTTTGTTGATGTGTACATTTACTAGAGTACTTTTTGGATCCAAGTATTTAGGTACAATCAACTTTCCAAGCATAAGGTCAACTAATTGTCATATAAAATTTATGGTAGTGGCATCTTTTATTCTCCTCCCTGGTATTATAATGCATTATTCCTTGACATATTTATTTAAAATGGGAACATATTTGAGGGCTTGTAAGAGAGGTATCTTTATGCACAAATTATTAAGTTCCCCTAAAAGTTATTTTTCCTCATATGTAAAAGTTTTATTTTCTTGTAATCTTTCAAGGTAAGGAGGAGTTTGTGGTCGGGCTAAGGTAATATCTTCTTTCTCAGAGTCTCCATTTCATTTCAGCTTGAGTTGTTTTTGTAATATATTTCTTGATCTAAGGTTTATCTCTTGTAGTTCCAAGAAATAAGTTTGATAAGTTGCATCATTGTTGTATATAGGTTGAACTTTCTTGTTGTTCCGATTTGGAGAAGGTTGAGCAGGTAGATGAGGTTTTTTAGGAGGAAAATTGTTTTTATTAGTGTTGTTAGGTTAAGGAGGAGGAGGAAGTAATGTAGGTTGTTGAAAATTTTGTTGCCTCCATCCTTGTGGAGGTTGACTCCATTGATTTTGTGGCATGATAGGAAAATATTGGTATGGAGGAGGAATTGGAGATCCTTGGTACTATCAAGGATTTGGGTTTGTCCAAGGATGTGGGTTATACCATGGTTGAGGATACATTTGAGAATTATATGTACTAAAATTTTGTGTAGGATTGAAGTTAAAACCTGTTTGGAAGGGTCTTGGTTCTCTTGGCCTCCTTTGATTGATGAAGTATAGTGATTCCATATTCTCCTCTGCTCCTTGAAATGTAAATTTCAATCTTGGAAAAGAAGGACATTTGTTAGTTGAATGATTTTCTTCACAAATACCACAAACATCTATAAGGTCTAAAGGGCACTCATTTCTAGGATGCTTTTTAGTGCATTTAGGACAATAGACAACCAATACCTTCTCTACTTCCTCATCTTTCTTCTTAATCTACAAAGTATCCATTTTCATGGATAAAGAGTGTAAAATATCAATTTTCATATCTTCTATTAACCCTCCTAATTCATTATTTATATGAGTTTTAGGGTTAGAATATTGAGGTGCCAAACCTCTACTACTTCTACCTTTCTTTCTGGAGGACCTTGAGATTTCTTGAATGCTATTTTTATATTATCATATTCCAACTAATATATATATCCATTGGATAGTAGATTCAATGTTTCCACCAGATCTCCTCTTACCCCTCTAAGTAAGACAAGCTTGAGTGAGTCTTCATCTAGAGTGAAATTTTGAGCTCTCTTGTAGCTTAGTTGAAATCTCTCTTCAAATTCTTCTAGATATTCATCGAGCCCTTGTGTCATATTTAAAATATCACCCCTTATATATATTTATCTGCAATAGTCTCTGTATATTTAACTAAGGGTATTTTTCATTTGATCCCAAGTTGTGATACTATTCCTTCCAGGCTCATAAACCATATTAGAGTTGAATCCTTCAAGTTAGAAGGGAAACACTTGAGCTTTTTTTCATCGGTAGTATAATCATATGTCCTACATATAACTACAGAATCAAACAAGAAAGTGTCAGGATCTTCATAAAAAATCCCATGAAAATGAGGTAAGGAAAAAGGATTAATTTTTTTCATCTTGGTCTCTCCATTGGATTCCCAAATGGGAAACTCAAATATTTCTACCATCTCTTCTTCACTAGCCATGGCATGAAGTGAGGGAGATTGGCCCTCTTCTGAAAGATTTTCAAATTATCTAGCTTCCCTTTCCATGAAAATTTCTAGTGTTTCAAGACCAATCTATGGATTGTTTGGACCTTTTTTTGGAAAAAACAATTCTTTCCTATATCTAGGTCTAGTCATTCATGAAATAAAAAAGAAAGTGAAAACCATTTTTTTTCTTTTATATAATGAAAAAAGAGTGTGATAATGAGCTATCAATAATCACACAAAGTGAAAGAACTTGGGTTGTTATGCTACATAAATTCTATAGTAAAGTTGGCCTTGTGATTGAGGTATACTTTTTACTTCTCCAGGTCACACAAAAGAAAACAAAAAGAATAACATACAAACTTCAACACCTCCCCAACAACGGTGCCAAAAATTGTTGGCCCTTGGAATAGAAACAATAATCTATTGTACCCTTGGCTCCTTACTTTACTTTGTCAACCCGGGGTTTATACAAAATTAAGAGTTGCTATGCACTATGTGTGCAGTATGCAATTGTTGATAGCAAAGTTTTGGGACTGATCAAAGGTTAAGAGGTGTGGAATGATGAAAAAAAATGAAAATGACAGAAAGCAACTCTAGAATATTTTTGAAGACAAAGAACCCAGTTTGGAAGTACAACTAATCTAGATTGCATGAAAATAATTTATTCTAATGGAAGTAAAGGATATTGAATCATAAAGATTAAAATGAGAACAAAAAATGAATTCAATTTAAGTTATGACATAAAGTTATAATTGAAGTTAGGCTACACTAATGCTTGAATAAATAAAATTATTTTATGTCTAATCCATTGATCAATGGAAACCATATGTTTTTTTATTGTCCATTGGTGTTTTTATGAAAATAAGAATAAGATGAATTGAACTTTGAAGATAAACCTATCCTATTAGAAGTTTCTACAAGAATTTTGCAGTTTCTATAGGAAGCTCCTATAGGAAGCAAAAATAACGCTAAAAAAAATAGTGTAATTATTTATAACCATGAACAAACCTAGACTATAAATAACAAAAGTGGATATAAGATTATTTTCCTTGGGAGGCATGTTGGCACAGGGGTATACACAGGGTTCAATGCTTCAACAAGGCACCAACAAAACCCTAACTACCGGCCCTTTTGAAAACACCTGCGAAGCATATGAAGTCTCACCCGAGGTAGAGGCAAGGGGGGTTGCAGGACTTAGGTGTTTGAAAACATAGGTATTCCAACAAAGGATGGCCACCTTCAGTAACCACTCACATAACTAGATCAAAGATCAACACACCGATGTTTTCATGTGGTAAAACCCCTACGGGGAAACATCCACGGCCCCAGCCAACGCGGCCACTTGGAGCAGTTTATTAATGCAAAGCA
>SNQJ01S0064573.1:44215-54633 GCA_010110895.2 Picea sitchensis
ATGTGGTTCACCCTAGTGTGGGGATACATCCACCATCTCTTCTTCTTTTTTATTAGTCTTCAATCTCCTTAAATTTGTCTGCTCCTGTGCACAAAGACACAAATCTCATCTTCGCACTGGAAGGTGATCTGCACACGGCGTACTAGATCCACCTTCCTAAAAATCAGGTCAAGGCACAAAGCCAAGTTCTCAATAGCATGAAGCCTTAATTTACATAATTATATTGCATAGAGCAACTTACAATCTCTTGCACTAAGCCAAACATACTCTTTGCACATAGCCAACACTAACACTGAGTAGTATTCCACTAAGTCAATGGCCACCTACATTGCTTAGCTACTTATTTATACATTTACAAAGAGGCCTAAACATGGGTAAACCCATGGGATGACATCCCATACATGTTACATAAACCCTAATAACCCTTTTCTTGGTCCATGAGCCCGCAAAATAAGTGAGATCCCATGATCTCCGCTTCACCTGGGTGCTCCATCTTCGACCAGCCTGTCAAATTCCCAAAAATGGTCGAACATGGCCAATGTTTCCTCAAAACCTGGTAAAGGGTTAACATGCCCCTAACACTCACTTCTGACTTGTCCCGAGTCACTCATATCTAGGCAGTGCTTCTTCGAAGGTGTTGATATTATCTCGAGGTACCTTGACTTGCTTCTTCTCTAGAGCCTCCTACTCGACGAACTCCTGAATTACTTGTTCTGTAATAGGCGTTGTTCCACCGTTACAACTACTTGGTCTAGTTGCGATACTTGGACTTCAGTCTCTTCAAAAAGAGTGCAAGATTCATCCTGCACCGAATGGAGTCTCTGTGTCACCTCCATGACTTTTATCTGGATGGAAGTAACCTGCTGTTGGACTGTGCATCGTTCCTGTGATTGCTTTATTTTCTCAACTGCAGTAAGAAGCTTCATCTGCGCTTGTACAATGGAGGCCTCTGCTTCACCTCCTAGAACTGCACTTCTAGTTTTCTCAGCTCTGGATATTCTACAAGGTGATCATAGGTCTGCACACTCCGATGAATTATTTTATTACACTCTGAGGAAAGTGCTCTGATTTTTTCTACTATGTTCTTGGCATTTTCTTCCTTCAGATCATGCACTTCTTGAGGAGTGCTTGGCACTTGTTGGATTTCCAGCTCCATTATTCTTACTTGAAGTTGTTGAATGGATTCAACGAGATTCCCCACTTGCATCTCAATTGATTATTCTTCCTCTTGTGCCAATCTTGACACAGAGAGAAGTGCTTTAGTCACTTCCTCTTTGACCGCAGTCTGCTTTGCAAGCAGCCGGTCTCTTTATTTTTGCATCTTCGTACTGTCCTCCTCTTACATTTCTCGATTTTCATATTTCTCCTTCTTCATAGCCCGAAGTTGCTCTAAGACCTCCTCCTTTTCTTGCTTCAAGGATTTAGTAGCCTTCTCCTTTTCTTCTTGGACTGGATGAAGTTGAGCCTCCGTTGCATTTTCTAGTCTCCGTAACTGGGTGGGCTCATCCCCCAATTCTGCAATTTTTTACGAAGAAGGCACAGTAGGCACTGCACAGATCGAGTAGCTGGCTTGTTGTACGTCTTTGAGCTCCTTGTCTATTTTGCCATACAATGTTTCTTGCTTCATTTTGTGTCTTTGTAGGATATCCTTTGAAGCATCCTCCATAGCTTTGATGATGAGATCAACATCATCCACTATGAGCACAATCTTTAACTGAGGCTTATTGGCTTGGGTCTTCTTCCGTGCTAAGGGTTTCTGTGGAGAAACCTTCCTTTTCTTTGATGTTTTGACCTCTATAAGGGGATCCTTAAGCGGTGTCACTTCACCTTTGTATTTATTTTCTCCTTCTTCCCCTCCTTCTTGGTTCACTTCGTCTCCTCCTCCTCCTATGGGTGAGTCATGCCTAGTTTCATCTGATGCATTGTCCTCCTCATCAGTTTCTATGTTATCCACTTCTTCCTTTTTCTTATTTTTCTTCGCACTAGCCTGTTCATCATGCTTGACCCGGGTGACCAATGGACTGCCTATGATGTCGGGGTCAGAGAGTTCTGCATCTTCCACTGGTAAGAGGAACTATGTTAGCCATTATTTGGTGATCTCCTCTATGTCTTCGTTAGTCAGCTTGTAATAGGACTGCAACTCCTCCTTAGTTTCATCTGTTCACGCAGTGATGTAGATAAAGTGTCGATTTGTGAAAAACTTCGCTAGCAACCTATACTGATGCAAAGTGTTGGGTGTCATCTATGGGAATGTTTCAATGGTGTGCTTCAGTTGTAGGTAGTAAGCATGGAACACCGAATTCAATTGCCATTTCTTCACCATATCATTTGTATACCACAAGGTGGAGAACCTTGCGGCCAACGACTCTAATGGCTCAACTTCTGAGAAGGTTTCTCCTTCCGGCATTTTCTAGGTGACAAATGTGACCAATATCAGTAGCCAACTAAAATGAAACTCATATCCCTGATCTTGCGCTTCGCAACAGTCCTTCTCCAACTCGTTGATGAGGTAACTCACCCAGTTCATTTGTATGCCTTCTACGCACTTTCCTGCGAGGTCTACGACAAATCCAGTGACTTGCATCGGATAGTTCTTTCTGATGATCTTACCAACTATAAGCTGAAAATCTAGGCACACTGTGCCATCCTGGATGGAGGCTACCTTGTAGCCTCGCTTTCCCTTCTCTACATCGCCATAGGCTTCCTTTATGCGTTGTACCAGGGAGAGATCTGCAGTCTTCTCTAGGTAGAACTGTTGAGGGTCCAATCCCTCCATGCTCAGTCCTGTGATGAGGTGGATCAATGTTGGATCCATAGTGACACGCTTGTCAAGCCACAGATACCCTCCATGGTATCACGACAAGAGGATTTTAATGCAAGCGTTAACCTCTTGATGTCGGTCAAAGTGGGGGATCTTCATTACATTCAATATCGTGGGTTGCATGAGCTCCTTTATCCACGACTAGCAGAATATGCACAGCTTCTTCCCAGTCATCTTCATCAAATACCTATGCAGTGCGAGGATCACATAGTTCTTCCTGTCTTCGAGGTTGGAGTTGTTTTTCTTCAAATATGGAGTATGTCCTAATTGGGGTCCAACTACGCGTATCCCCTTCGGGATGTACGCAGTCATTATCCTATACTTGAAGTCCCGTGGGATGCTATTGTGGTTCACCGCGTCAACCAAAGGTGAGATGTAGTCCGACAAGACTCACGGGATCTGCTTCGCGTTATCCAGATCGTCGCGGTTCTTGCTTCGCTTCTCAGCAGTGCGGCTAGAATGGTGTCCAGTCGATGGGGATGCTTGCAATCCTTCAGTCGACAATGCCTTTATTCCCACAGACATGACTCTCTAAGTCATGAGGTCTACTAGTATCTCTTCCACATACTTTTCTAACATGCTATGTTCGACTGACATTCACACTTGTAATAAAATAAATCGGGTAGGTGAATGGACAAGCAAGGTACTCAAATGGATGGCAAGGTCTAGAAATAACAGCATGATAAAGTGGGTTCTATGTTAGCTCGGATATCATAGTTTGAAAAAAGTGGTCCCAGCGCAGCATCCAACGGGTTAAATAAGAAACGTTGTAACGAATTCATCCAATGGGTATGAATGCCTCAATCAATACGAATCCATCCATTATGGAACGATCTCAATGGTCCAACGAAGATATTTCTGTCAATAATTGTGTTTCTATCTGTTATGGAGCGTCATTTTAACAGTCGAGGTGCCTCCAACGGGAATATCACTTCGTCATGGTGAATTCCCTTTCTGCGTGGTTTTTCTATTCCGACGAGGTTCAATTTCTATAGAACTATCTCCTGCGAAATCTTCTCTGGGACTCCCTATAGTTTTTCTAACTTGGCTTTCTTCTTACTAAGCTTTCTTGCCTCCTTTCTTGTGATCTGAGTCTCTGGATTCCTCTTTCCACTCCTATAATTATCTTTTCTTAGCATAGTGACTTCGCGTTGCTGATGTTCTTTCAAAGGGTTCAAAGATAATACTTATTTTCTTACTAGGTCCTCGGTGGACATATTTTCTTCTTGCATGGATAAGTCCTTCGACACTTCTTGCGCTCTTTCAAATTTGACAACCACTTATCTTTCATTCTGTTTCTTCGACTCAAGTTTTCTTTCTTCTATCAGTCGATCTATTCTTTGAGCTATGAAATCCCTTAGTTCTTTCTTTTTCTTTTCTACGGATTCCTTGTCTGCTTTCCTTCTGATCCGATCCTTCTCATTCAAAGTATTTCCTAATAAAAGTGGGAAGGGGCATTGTTCTCAACAAACTTAATAACTTCAAAGTCCTCTTTTTTCATAGTTTCATGAGTGATCATAGGTATATTAGTAACTCTTCCACATAGGTTTATCATCTTTCCTTTAAACAAGCCTATCCTTCCCAATGAAGGTATTATAGCAGGCTTTCCCAAAATTTCCCAAGTTCTTTTTGGCATAATGTTCACATGTGTTTCCTCATCCAATACAAAGTATATGTCGAAGTATTCTATTCTTGTGATTATGCGTTGTTTTTCTTTCAGGATCTCTGGTAAATTGATTTCTTTGTGATCATCCATTACTTCTTTTAATTGTATTAACATAGTCTCCGATTATTTTTCTGTATGATTCTTTAACATATCTTTAGTCTCTTGACCTTCTTTATGGTTTTCTTGTCTCTTGTTCATATTTTCAACTTTATCAATCATTCTTGGAAAATCCTCAACCTCATGACCAATATATTTACAAAAAAAACAAATAGGACCTATATCAGGGCATTCCTTAACAATATGTCTCGGCCTTCTACAATTTTAACATAGTTTCAATCCTCTCTTTCTTTTAAATGATCCCCAACCTCTCCTGTACTGTGCACTGGGATCATAGTGATGGACCTGCAATCTGCAAAAAATCTTTCTAGGTTCCTGCATCCACTTATTAGTCCAAAAATTCTTTCTATACATAGGAATAACATATTTTTCTCTATTCTATCAAGTTTATTCATATCAACTCTTTCTTCTAACTATGCCCTAGATTTCATACTAGGAAAATATCTATCAAACACACCTAGATTCATACTTTTGAAGCAAAAATTTCCACTTATCTTACCTTTACCAGAGCAAAAGCTTTAAGATCTTACCTCTTTTCTTCAGATCCAGTTCCTTTCTTAGCATAGATCTTCACAATTCAAGTAGAATACTGTGCACTACAACAACATATCTTCGCATAGAGCTTTCTCTTTTCTTCAGTTCCTAGCAATCACAGTTTCAGGTCTCGACAATAGAACCATTTGTTGGCACAGGGGAAGGCCCAGGGTTCAACGCTTCAACAACGCACCAACAAAACCCTAACTATTGACCCTTTCGAAAACACCATCGAAGCAGATGAGGTCTCACCCAAGGTAGAGGCAGGGGGGTTGTAGGACTCAAGTGTCTACAACCAAGCTAGGACACAGATCTGTGATTACAACACTTGACAGAGAACTTAGCCAATAGCATGCATTAGTTCTTGAACCTTATTCATATTGCAGGTTAAACCCTTATTACAGATCAGTGTAGTAGAAATCAATATTAAGCACGTCCAATCATTGAGAACATAGCAAAAACTCAGATCTAGCATTCATTCACATCATTATGCACTAAGCTATAATATTAGATGAATCCATTATACATAACATCAACAACACTAAGCAATAATCATGTAAACAAAATCGCACAAAGAACATCAAACACAGGATTTACGTGGTTCACCCCAGTGTAGGGCTATGTCCACCAAATCTTCTTCTTCTATGTTAGTCTTTGATCTCCTTACATTCTTCTACTCCTGTGCACAAATCCACAGAGATCAACTTCACATTGGACAGGTGATCTATGCACATCGCACTAGATCCACCTTCCTCAAAATCAGGTCAAGGCACAGAGCCAACTCCTCAATAGCACGAAACCTTACTTTACATAACTATATTGCACAGAGAAACTTACAATCTCTTGCACTAATCCAAACATACTCTTTGCACACAACCAACACTAACACTAAGTAGTCGTGCACTAAGCCAATGGCCACTGGCACCTACATTGCTTAGCTACTTATTTATACATTTACAAAGAGGCCTAAACATGGGTAAACCCATGGGCCAACAACCCATACATGTTACATAAACCCTAATAACCCTTTTCTTGGTCCATGAGCCCACAAAATAAGCGAGATCTCATGATCTTTGCTTCACCTGGGCGCTCCATCTTCGACCAGCCTGTCAAAATCCCAAAATGGTCAAACATGACCAATGCTTCCTCAAAACCTGATCAAGGGCCAACAAGGCACCTAAGAGTGCTCCAAAAGGCTTATTGAACATTTCTAGATGATGCCTATTGTAACTAGCTAGTTAGTGATAACCTTGACAAAAGTTGGAGTTGATCATGCAAAGCTATATCAAACTTCAAAAGAGAATGAAATATTATCTATTCACTAATTAAAATGCATGGAAAATATAGAAATTGTAACAAGGTGTATTAGCACCATGATTTTCATAGCTAGAGTTAGAGGTTTGTCCAAAGTTTTCAAAGGCATGCCATCATCTTGGGAAAATCAAGGCATTCCTAGATGAGTCATAGTTAGTGTGTCAAGGTTTATGAGGTCAATAATCAAATAAATAATGACTTGAAATGTCAGTAAGGGGTCTAGCCATAAGTTGGTTTAAAGGGTGTATTGTCTTTTTCATAAAACACCATCATAAAAATCAAAGAGTCAAGAGTGTAAAGTCTATAATGTTCAATTTGTAATGGTCCACTTTCCTAAGTCTTGAATCACATTAAAAAGTGGGAAATTATGTGCCAAGGTCGAGTCATAGGTTAGGGTGAATGTCATGTAAAAAGGTATTATGGTTCATCATCACCTTTCATGGGGTCAAAGAAGGAAAAATCATGAAACTCCATGTCATTTTTACCATTGCAAATTTCAAAACTGTACCTGTTGTGCAAGTTCCCTGCGTCAATCCCCTACTTGTATTGAAATGTTTTGTCACTATGGATAACCACTTCCCTTTTCAAAATTTCATTCCTTATCCATTCGAGCATGAATATTGGCCACCTTTTGTTTTTCTCCATCACCTCCAAGACCTGCACATCATCCATAGCCTCTCCAACAAGCTCCAAATCTCTCTGCTACACAAACTCCAGATGCTACGCAAACCCTGCGTGTTGATATTCGCTACACAAACCTTTCACTCTAGTTTTTGCTGCGCATTCTCCATTTGTTTCAATCATTGTTCAAGAGCTTTTCTTAGATCCCATTGCAAGTTAGCCTTTGAAACGAATTTTATTTTCTCATCACCATCTTTATTTCATTCGAGTTAAACTATATCCATCCTTATTGCTTCATCGAGTTTCCTTCTACTGTTTCTTTTGTTGTTGCGCAAAATTTCCTGTTGTTTTTCGTTGATGCGCCAAGTTTCCTACTACTGTTTCTTGTTGCGGTGAGTTTCTTGTTGTTGTTTGTTTGCTGTGCAGATTTTTTTGTTTTCTACTTGTTACTGTGCACCACGCAAAAGTCACTATTCTCATTTACTACGTAGAGGTTATTTCTCTCGTTTGCTGCACAAAGGTTATTGTTCCCATTTTCGATGCGCGGAGGTTATTACAATCTATTGTTGCACACCTGAAGTTCACACAAGTTTGACATATATCAGCATCATGACAACTCCTGAACGAATAAGAAAGAATGTAAGAAGCGAGGAAATCGTGAGGTTTGAGCCACGGGGTTTAAATTTGGTAAATGCAGACCCAACGATCAGAGCATCCTTTGAATAAGTAGGTTGTATCAGGTTTTGTGAAAAACTCCAGGGGTACAACAGAAATGTGGCGAGAGAGTTTGCAGATAATTTAGATGGCACTAAGACTAAAGAGGGAAACCTCCAGTTGCAAGTTCATGAAGATATCGTTGCAACTACAACATAAATTTCTTCCCATGGATAACAATGGTTAAAAAACATGCAGTTGGATCTATCTCACTATCCTGATTTTTTGAAGCCTAAATTTAGAAATTCTAAATTTGGCGCTACCATACCCAGAGAGTTTTTATTGAAAATTCATAGTGATTTGTTGAGGGTTATCCAAAAATTTTTTACATGTGAAGGGAAATTTGACAAGGTTCACCAACATCACATTGGGATCTTAATGCATTTCACTGGTAAGAAGCCTTTGAATCTACCTTTTTATCTCTTTAGAAGTCTTGGAAAGATGGTTGACAGAGTACAACTAAGGAAAGAGCAAGGATATGCTAGCCTTTTTCATTTTTCTTTGATCAAACAGTTAGTATTAGAGGAGCTAAGAAAGAGAAATCAATATTGGGATTCTTTTCTAAATTCATCAGGCATAGTAGTAGATTCCCTAAGAAACCCACAAAGCGGGAGAAATACACCTTCATCAGTAGAAAGAACTGAAACATCAATCCCTAAGAGCTTTGTTAAGAAAAGGTGAGGAGAAACTAAAGAACTTGCAGCAAGTCATCAGGCTAAGAAGAAAGGAAAGAAACTCCAATACTCTCCAGAAGTGATTGAAGCTCCCAGTAAAACACACACTGAATCTGCAACAAAGAGAATTCTTGTTGTACATACAATGTAGAAAACTAGTAAGATTCTAGAAAACTTCATACAACCAATTCTCTCTGATGACAAATATACTTCAATTATTGCATTGTAGGAATAGTTGAAGAAGGCCCACTTTGTCATAATGCAGTTACAACATGAAAATAGAGAATTGAAAAAGAAGTCTTTAGAAAATGTTTTCAAGAAAGATTTTTTTTGTAATAGAAAAACGGTCAGTACCAATAATTTCAGTTGATTCTAAAAAAAAGAATAAAGGGAAAATGATAGAACAGACTCCATAGGAAAAGGAGATTCCTCAGACTAATGTTCCCTCAACAAGGTCTTCAACTAATAAGTTACAACATTAAGAGGAAATCCCAGTGCAACAAGTGGAGATTAAAAAGAAGGGAATACTTGATTTATTGGTTGAAGCAGCGGAGAACAAAACAAATGGAAATCGAATTGACACATTTTTTTTATTTTTTCATTTTGAAAAGCTCGCATAAAGTAACACATCATTTTTGTTGCTCAAATATGATCACCCGCTGTTGTATTTTTCCTGCGTCGCACAACGGACTTACTATGCAACAGTGATAGAATTACTAAGAATACCTCCAGCTTAGCTTGAATGTTTCAACAATGCATCAACTCATCTCTGAAAAACATCAGAAGTGGAAATCATATATTTTATTTATTTATTGCCATATTGTTGACGGGCGAAACAGTCCATCCGTCAACTGGGAGAGTGGAACCGGTCCGGGGTTGTCTAAATAACCCAAGCCGTTTGGAATGGACCACCCTGACGAGTTTAACGGCTCCGTTGGCCGCTCTAAGGTATCCTAAGGAAACCAAAGAGAAAATTGACCTGAGCTAAATAATCTAACTAAGGAAACTAGAAACTAATAAAATAAACTAAAATAAACTAACTATACTAAATAAAAGAAATCAAACTAAAATAGAGGAAACTAGAAACTAATAAAGCAAAATAAAATTAACTATACAAATCTAACTATAAACTACTAACTATTATGTATTTACAAGATACTAACTATGATTATAATAACTCAAATCAACTGCCTAATTATCAGCCATGTTATTTCTTATTCACAAATGTACACTATGAACAGCCTACAAATTTAGTTAAAACCTGCAAAACTCATCTGTTCGCTGCCCTGAGACAGCCAAGGATCTATTTTTTATCTTTTTATGTTTTATGAAAAGGAAATAAAAACTACTGAAATCAAACAATCTAATCTATCTTACTGATATTAAACAATACAATATAAATCTAACTAAACTATCATTTATATTAAACTAATTAACATAAATAGTAAACATCTAACTAATTAACCTGGAAACGCTCCAAGTCTGCCCTGTGTATGGTTGCTTCGTAAGCTGGTTGGAGGAAGAAATTCACACCATTTAGCCCTTAAGCTTCTTGCAAAGGATCGGCTATGATGCTTCCTGAAGTATGTTACAGGACAAACAAGACATAAAAGAAATCATAACAGTCTTCAGATTATGAATTCATGCAAAAGGGAAACCTACTATGCAGCAAATTCATATATGATAATTCAATTCATAAAGAAGACAAAGCTATCATTCATAAACCCAATCCTTAACTGTTACGTCCTTTATCAAATTGGAAGTAACAAGGTATGTATAACAATAAGAAATTATATCACTTGAATTCGATTTACATAGCAAAGTAATACTAAACCAGAAACCAAAATGATATACAAAACTTGGAACAAAGTGTCGATATATTGAAAAGCAAAAGCTATAACAACGCATCAATTTTGCTCCAGTTTGAATCAGCATTACATATCCTTGTTCTCCCCAA
>SNQJ01S0064574.1:3147-21641 GCA_010110895.2 Picea sitchensis
ATTTTGAGCGACATTCATCGGTGTTGTGCCAGGGGATTTTGTGGAAATCGCACCATTTTCCGATGTCCTTATTTTTCTTCCCATGACCCTTCTTTTCCTGTTTCTTGGATTGGTTTTCAGGAGACTGTTTGTTAGGGCCTTCTTTGTCATACTTTGGTTGTTGCAGATTTGCAGACCCGAACTCCCATTTGTTCTTGTGCTTAAATGTTTTCTCGATTTTAACAGCATATCGATAAGCAGCACCGAGTGATGAGATGTCCAGAAAATCCATTTTAGTCTGGATGTATCTGTGTAGAGCCCCACAGTATTTCAGAACCAAATTTCATTCGGAGTCTTTGATACCCAGCTTGGTGTGCAAGGTATGGAAGGTATTGGTGAACTCTGAAACTGCTTGGACCCTCTCTTTCCGTAATGTGGTCCATCTCATGTACTGGTCCTCATAGTTGCCAACAAGGTAATATTGTTCCTTTACCACATCCACAAAAACATCCCAAATGGGATCGACCCCATATATTTCAGACTCCTCTATGGAAATCTACTCCCAATAAGTTTCCCACCAATGTTTGACATGGGGGAGATCTTTAAGGAGTGTGAAGGTGATCTTTTCTTTGTCGAAAAATTTGTGAACATAGAAATAACCTTCTAGCAGATTTAACCATTTATCTAGGGCTTTTGCATCTATCTGTCCTTCAAATATAGGAATATCAAATTTAACTTGTACATTGAAAGGTGAGGTGCCTCCAAAGTGGCCTCTTGATGAAGATGCACCTGTTGCTATCAGCAAGCGTTGAAGTATGTGAGAAAAATTCTCCATCATTTCGTCCCTCTGTCATGTGAGAGTTTGTTCAAGCAACAGACTGATAGGATCGTCTAATCCGTCCTTTTTCTTTTCTTTAGCCACTGAGGGTTTCTTGGATGTGCGAGAGTGATTGTATTCAAGAGAGACAAGCTCGAGACCCAACTTTATATACTCGCACCTTGTCGGGGACATGCACTGAAAAACGATCAAGAGCAGCCTGCTCTGATACCACTGAACCGGATTATTTTCGGCACGAAATGAGAGAGGAGATATAATAAATAAATGCACAGAGATATCGCAGATATTCAATAATATAACAGAAATGTATCAGAGATGCAACCATAAACACAGATATAAAATAATACACGATTTCTATTAATGAAATAAATGTACAGAGACTGTAAAAATACAGAGTGAAAGACTCGCTAGAATGGCGACTGCTTATCTCTGAGAAGAGATGTGACGGCTACTCGCATTCACAAGAAGATGATTACAATGAGGCTCTGAAGGAATTTTTACAATAAACAGGAATGTCAAAACTCCTAGACATCCAAAAACCTAACCCTAGGATATGAAGCGTCAAAAGTCATGTGGGCCCCGTTTGGGTAAGTTAGTGCATCAACTTCCCGTGGTCGTAACTTTTGCATACGATCTTTGTTTTAGGCGTATGATAGCCCGTTGGAAAGGTATCGTCAAGGAGATTCATTTTAGGCACAACATTGAAGTAACTTCCATATTGAAAACTTGTTTTCCCAAAAAAAACATCATTTAGGGCCTCAAAATGGCCCTGGAAGTTAAAAACTACTAAAAATAGTAAATTTCCAAAATTGCCAGAAAACTGTTTTGAGCCAGTTGGAAAAGGTGGGTGGCCACTGATATCCACCTAGATCACATAGGTTGTAGAAATGGAGTGACGAGATCCATATGGACAAATCATGGCCTTGGAGGGGCCCTTATTTTCATTGATGCATCCTACACAACACTAGCAGCAACATCAACCACATCGACCTAGTTCCACAAGGAAATGGGTCTTCCTCCATGAGGTAATGAGTCCAAGTATCATGGTACATATCACTATGATATTTAAATCATTTATCATTTGAACATATTGCAAAGGATATTTCTTTATTTCATAACATTTTCTTTGAATTTATTCTCTTTTCCCTATTCAAACTTGAGGGGGGTGTCATTGTGTCCTAGTAGGTTGGTTTCCCTCAGGAATAAGTTGTTACTATGTGGTTCCTTGAAAATTTATCATCTGTTCCCTACCATACTTGTCACTTTCCATACTTCTTTCCCTCCATCTCCCCAACCTTTTTGGATCTTCAGATGTATTGACCCAAGAAGTGATTGTACCTTACCTCATGGGAAGAAGGGGTTGAAGGCCCAGAGGGTAAAAGTAGTAGGGAAATGACAAAATCCTATCATTCACCTTTGATATGATTCTCCCAAGGATCCCTAAGAAAGAAGTGAAATGATTCTCCACAATAAATATGGGACCTAAAAAAATAATCACTCAGGGTGCTAGTTGGGGGATAAGAGGTCTCATCACGAGCTGACCTATTATGATCATGGGTGCTTATCGGTATAAAATTACCACCATATCATCACCAAACTAGGTTAGTGGCTCTTAGTTGCATGACTGAGGGAAAGGGGGTCTCATCACGATTCAACCTTCTCATTTCCACAAATTGTTTGTGAATGAAACTGTCATACCTAGACACCAATCCAAGACAATCGCTTCCACCTAGTTCCTTGATACATAAAATAATTAAAAGGATTAATAAAATGAAAATAAGTGATCTTGGAAATATTTTAATCATGGAAAAAGGAACACTCACCCTCTACAAAGGCACCCATAGGTAAGACAATGCAAACCCTTGTAGTCCATGAACCCCATGCCCAAGAGTTTACCCCACATTATATCACATGCACACGTGACTAGGATTGGTTCCACCTAGGAAAACACCCTAAACCTATGGGTTATTGAACCAATTGGACATATTGATATCCTTTCCAAACCTAAATTTGGAAAGTTGTATAACATCTTTGAGCATTTTTTTGGGTTAGGGTGGTTTGATGCACATGTTCGGGTGCTTTGATTGTTAGATATGATTTACTTGCCATGATACTTGTGACTTATGGACCCCTGGAGGGCGTAATTTTTTTCTTTGTAGGAATTTACCCGATGGACATGTATTCATGAGGAGATGATCAATTCAGAACTTCATGAGGGCTTGAAGCCCAATGATAGATGCAGAGACCCTAGGCTTGGGGAAATACAATGACAACCAATTTGCACAATGAAGGAAGAGGAAGCTGCATTTGGAGGCACCTTGGTAGTCCTATATGATGAGGGGCTACCCTTCCACATCTATTTGTTTTCTTTGGAGACCTTGGACGTCACCATAGTATCCCCATGACGTCACGCAGGGCTACAGTTTGACATTAAGAGATGTTGGGCTATAGTTTTGGCACGTGTGGCATGGAGGAGGGCCTTTGGAGGCCCAAAGTTTTGCTAGGTGACCTCAACATCTCATGGAGGAGGCCTAGCTTCACCCTAGGAAGGATGAAGTCACCCTATTTAGGGTTTTAGTTTTTGAAAAATAATTTAACTTTAAATTTTAAGAGCCAAATTGACATGCAGGCTCTGTTTTGTGAAAAGAAACAACTTTAGGGTAAAGTAGCCAGGATTTTCCCATATAAATATGGCTGGCTAATTTCATTTTTTCAGGATAAGTCATCACAAAAGAATTGTGGACTGAAATTTTCTCCCCCTTTAAGGGATACTGGCTGAAATAACTAGTGCGCATCTTCTTGGAGAGGGATTTTATGGTGTATCTTGGTTATTTTTCATGGTGGAAGATCTTCAACTAGGGTTTGGCTTGATTATTCTTGGTGAAGTAAGTTGAAAATATGCAATTTGTTCATGTTATAAATGATTGTCATAAATTTTACTTATTTCATGTTGAAGATTATGAAATTCCTTTCTTAAACCCTAGGAGAGAAACATAAGGTGCTTCTTTCTCTCTCTATCTTTTCTACTTGTTTAAATTTTTCAAGTATACCTCGTTTATAAGTGACTACTAGATCCCTAAAGTGATAACACTCTAGTAGATTCATTCTAATTTCTTATTGAATAATAGTTTTTCAATAGTCTAAGGAAGGAAGGTTCACTAGGGCCTAAAAGTGCTTACTCTCTAGTGAACTTGTCTTCAAGAGTTGGATGTTTGAGGCCTTGAAGTGCCAACACCTCTTGCATCCACTTCTTTTCCTTTGGAAAGTATAATCATTGCTATTTTCTCCAAGTTTTGTTGTTGTTGTTATTGACTCCATAGTCCCAAAAAGGCACTTGTCCACTTTATTTAGTGAATGATTGGTCAAACAAACACTCAAACTCTCTTCCTTGAAGCTCTTGCTAACTTCTACTAACTCTAAACTAGACTAACTCACTAGTTAACTTGTTGTTGTTGCAAATCACTTCTACAACCATACTAATCAATACTAATTTGTTGCATACACCTACATAAATCACATCTAACTCACTCATAAATTGCTTGTGATAATTGTTAAACAATCTACTTGATAAATGCTAAGCTTTCATAGTATTTTCTTGCAATTCTTAACACCAAGTTTTGTGGTCGTTACACATTTATTGTTGTTGTAAACTGATAAATTGCCACAATTTGTTTTCAACCACTTCATTCTTTGATTTCCTAATGTCTTTGAGGCTTTTATTATCATTGGTACTTGGAAATTCTAGATACATGCTATATTGTTCTTGTTCTGGGCAGGTACACCGACATTATTCTTTTTCCTCAATTCCACAGACATAGACACCCTTAAATTTGGTGAACAATGAAAGGGGGGGTTTTCTTGTGCTTATCCTTAGCTTACCCATCCCTTTAGACCACCGGGGATGCCTCCCCTAGGGTATATTTATTTCTACTCCTAAAACATTGGGATATCCTATTGAAGTGATAGTGGTAGGACCTCATGTTTATTACACCAATATCCCTCACCTGCCTTGGGATTTGGGAAAGTACAGATTGTGCGATAACATTTTTTGCGCCATTAACGGGGAACATCGAGTCAATTTTCCTCAAACGACACATTTTCGGTAGGCTTTATCCTCAAAGCCTTCTTACTTTACAATCTTACCTAGTGAATCCATTGAGGGTGATTCCCTCTTTTCCCTTTGATAATCCCTCGAAGGATTATCTGGCGACTCCACTAATGACAAATCCAACTATGGCTTCTCAATGGGACTTGGGTAATTTCAAACCTTTGTATATGAGTGAAATTTTGGGTTACCCCCAGTGAATGCCTGCAAGATATGAAAATTGGATCCCAAAATTCACTGGTAGTGATGTGGATAGTGCTGAAGAACACATGAATAATTTTTGGGGCTTCTTTCAGGTCCACCCTATCAATGATGATGTTGAATATATGGCAATGAAAATCTTCTTTGCCACTCTTCATGATGATGGTAGAGTATGGTATGATAGTCTCCCTGATGCCAGAATCACATCCATGGATCAAATAGAAGATCTCTTTCTTAAAATATGGAGTGTCAGAGAGTGTATGTACTCAGTGGCATAAAAATACTAATAACGAGACCATTACGGAGTTCCATACCATATTTGAGAGGTTGTTGCAGAAAATCCATGACATATATCACCCTGTAAAGGAACATATCACCCTTTTCTATGCCAAAGAGTTCTTAGGACAATTAGGATTCCTCCTCGATGAAAAGGGCCTAAGGATAATCCAATAATATTATGCCATGGCTACAGAAATTGAAGCCAATATATCCTCATCCAAGGAAGAATGTTTCTCTTCTCCAGAAGTCAAGGTTGATGACCCTGAGGATACCCTGGAAATTATTAGTCTAGAGAGAATAACTTCCCTTGATATATTTGTTAGAGAATTCCAAGAAAGGTGGGAACCAATCATCAACAAAAAAATACGTTTAAGAGAGGGTTCCTGATGAAGGTTACCAATCCCACGAGGAAGATAAAGAAAATTCTCATGATTCTACCAAATATAATAAAGACCTGGTTGAAGAGTGAGAGATTGAATATGTCAAACATGAGGATGAAATGTTGATGTGTGCTCATACCTCCAATAAATCCATCCAAGATCCTATTCCTCCTACGCAAGAAGAAAAGAATAAGGTTGATCATTTTCCCTTTCAGGTTCTTGATGATTCCTTATTCTATGATTCAAAAGGTGAAAAAGTAAAGGAATCCTTGGACAAGATATACCCTTCATGTTTTGATGAAAGAAAAGATATGATTGAAGAGGTGAGTCATGAGGATGAATTATTGATATCCACTCTTCCATTTGATGAAGTCATCCAAGACTTTGTCACTCCTGCACAAGAGGAAGAGAATATGGTAAGTCATTTCCCTTTCTAGGATTTTGACGATGCTTTATTTTATGACTTGGAAAGTGAAGAGGTGTCAAAGGAACCCTTGGATGTACCTAACCCTTCAAGTTATGAAAAATATAATGATATGGTTGATAATATTGATGAGTTCATACATGTTGGAAAACATAAATGGGATGTGATTGGTTATGATGGGGATCCCATTTACGACGTTGACGGTCATTTTCAATTGTTTCCTTTACAATTATCATATGAGATTTCTATTGATTCTGACATTTGGAAACAAGGAGATGATATAATTATATACATATTCCAAACACCCAAGGATGACTTAATGCAACGTTCTCATGATTATTTTCAGTCATACCTTGAGGATTTTGATGATTAATCATTTGATCACTTGGATTTATTCTATGAAGAAGTTTTTCAATTGTTGTTGTGCTCATATTTTGATAAGGGTGAGGACATGGTTTGACTAGAGAAATATACATGTGATAAGGTTCTACATATCCCTTCATTCACTTTATCTCAATATCACAAAGGATGCACCTAGGAGACATGATTCTTGTATTAAGTTTTCTCCAGGGAGAATCCTCTTCTTAGAATTTAAAGGTAGGTTGAATGCCTTAAGAAGAAGTTTTATATCTCAATATTTAAACTTTCCCCTAAGGAGTTTCCAGTCATCCTCTAGATTCTTGTTAGTCACTTCTCAGACCTCGAGGAGTGATGAGGTCCAAGGTAGTCAACTTTCAGACTCTTTAAGTCATCCTCTCGATCCTTTGACCTTTCACGATCCTTTTCACATATGGATTGAGCATTTTTTTGGAGATGTGACTTGGCATAATTTTGTCCCTCCCTATCACCTCCATGAGTTATATTTTACGATTTTCTATGATATAATGCATTCTCTAACTCGTGTTATTTTTTTGCTAGACTTATGATTGATTTGGTTTAGGATGAAGAACAGAGGAAAATGTTATGAGTTATTGATAGGATGGTTTCATTGGTTATATGATTATACCTAACATTCAAATAATAGGTAAGTATAGGTAGGTAGGAATTTGCATCCATTATACATACCATTGCATATCATTCTAGTATAATTATAGTTTCATTTTTATACTTTCTTTATTTCATTTGTATATATGTATGTTCATGATCATATGTTATATTAGAGTTTTGAAGTTTATTTTGGTTTTATATCATATATGAACAAAGGGTGATATCACCACCCTAGATGCACTGATATTTTTTTTCAGTTTTAGTAGGCGCAGGTCATACCAGAGATGTTGAGGTTCTCATGCACTCTACGATGAGCACATGTCCTCGAGTAGGAGCAAGATGTTACCTCCAAACCCAGGGGTAACTAAGGGGATCATGTCTCGAGGCCCACAGGTTGTAGACATGGAGTGCTAAGAGCCAAATGGATAGAGCATAGTCTTGGAGGGGCCCTTTGATCTAGGTGGATATTGGTGGCCACCAAACTATTCCACTGGCTCGAAAAATAGTTTTCCACCTTGGCATTTGTTCGACAATTTTTTGGGTTCCAAACTTCTAGGGCCGTTTTGAGGCCCTAAATGACATTTTTTGGGGATTTGGGGCCCAGGGGACTACTAGAGGCACTATCTAGACCCTTGGACTAGTTGAAAATTTTTCTTCTTGGTTAGACCTTTCCAATGGGATATCCTGCACCTAAAATGAAGATCGTATGCAAAAGTTACGACCCTGAGAAGTTGATGTACTAAATTACCCAAACGGGGCCCACATGAATTTTGGCGCTTCATCTCCTAGGGTTAGGTTTTTTGATGTCTATGGTTTTTGACATTATTGTTTATTGTAAAACACCTTCAGAGCCTCATTGTAACCATGTTCTTGGGAATGAGTGAAACAGTCACATTTCTTCTCAGAGATAAGCCGCCACCATTCCAACAAGCTTGTTTTCCGCTGCATTTTACAGTTTCAACTTATTTCCTTATTGAATAGAAAACCAATTTTACTATATCTCTGTTATTTTGTGTTAAGAATATTTTAATAATCTGTATTCATTTCGTTCTGCTCATAAAATCTGGATCAGTGGTATCATAGTGGTCTTCTCCTTGTGGTCTTAATGCATGTTCCCAATGAGGTCAAGGTATCTTGTTTCTCTTGAGGAAAAAATCTCTCCCATGCCCAAAAGACCTCTCATGGCAGGAGAAAATAAATATTATAGGACAAAATATCCTTTCAAAAATTTTCTTGGAAAATCCCTCACGCAACAAAGGAACGAGATGATGGATAGTTTCACATAAATCCTTTGGTGACTACCAACAGGTGACACATCTTTCTCGAGCGGAGGCGCTGCCCACTTCAAGGTACAAATCAACTTTGATATTCTTATATTTGAAGGTCATATAGACGAAAATTCTATATACAAGTGGTTGAATCTACTATAAGGGTATTTGTTTGTCCATAACTTTTAGAATAGAAAAAATATTATTTTTGCGCTCCTCAAAGTTGTTCCCCGTGTCAAATATTGGTGGGAAAATTTCTGTGAGCAAAAGGAAATAGAGCAACCCTCATTATTTACAATTAAGGCCACCTAAGAATCCTTCAGGGATGCTATTAAGGAACAATACTACCCTGTCAGAAGTTATGACGACTTGTATACCAAATGGACCACATTGCGCCAAGAAAGAGACCAAGTAGTGCTAGAGTTCACAAATATCTTCCATACCTTGCGCACCAAGCTGGGTATCAAATATTCATAGCAACATCTGGTGCTCAAGTATCATGGTTCTCTACATAGATACATCCATATTGAAATGGAATTTCTGGACATCTTGTCCTCGGACGCAGCCTACCGACATGTCGTCAAAATTGAGCAAAACCTCAAACAAAAGACGCGACAATTTGGGCCTGGGAACCCCTCACATAAAAAGCCAGGAAAGGGAAGCCCCAACCCACATAACAAAGGATAGAGAAAATATGGACATTATTAGTACAACCATTCCAAGTTGTAATAAAATAAGGACATCAGAAAGACAAAGAAGGATAATGGGAAGTGGTGTGACTTTTGTAAGAGCCCTTGGCATAACACTGTTGATTGTCTCTCAAAGAAGTTGTTGGTGGTTGAATTGAAAGCCTCTTAATTAGATGTGGGTTCTGACTCTAAGTCATAACTAGAAAGGGGAAGATGGATCATTGACATGGAACCCAGTGCCATTGTTGCTACCACCAAGCTCCATCCTGGTGAACCAGACGATCCAAAAGAAGGAGAGCCCCACTTACATTCACAGATGTGGGTAAAAGGCACCCCGATTCACTTCATCATTGATAGAGGTAGCCATAAGAACCTCATCTCAGAAAAGTTTTCAAGCGGTTGGCTCTGCCAAAAATGTCGCACCCACAATGCTACACCATTGGATGGCTCTGCCAACAACGCCACACCCACAATGATACACCATTGGATGTCTCTACCAAGAAAGCGATCTTCGCATTATCCAACAGTGTCAACTATCATACAACATCAAGCCCTTCAAAGATGAGGTATTGTGTGATGTTTATCCTCTCGAAGTTTGTAATTTTATTTTGGTCCAACCTTATTTATGGAAACGTCATGTTGTATATGAGTCTAGGCCTCGTAGTGTTATTATTAATTTGAAAAGGAAATCATATGGGATACCCAAGGTAGTCCCTTATAGTGTTATTTCCTTGATCTCTGCCAAGCAATGCAAGAAGTTCATCTCTCAGACTGAGAAATTTTTCTTCTTCATGATTTTCTCTCAGAGTGAGAAAAAGATCCCAGCCACAACCAGGGCCTCCGTAACTGATCTCTCCAAAAAAACAGAAGCAAGTGGATAAGGTTGTGGAAGAATACTCAGATATCTTCTCCTCTCCTATTGGGGTACCTCTTCATTGTCGGGTCAAGCATCCCATCAATCTGACCCCAGGCACACCACTACCCAATGGGCCAGTCTACCGTCGATCTTTGTTAGAAAATGAGGAGATCAAGAGGCAGATCTAAGAACTGTTCCACAAGGGGAACATCCATCCCATCTCATCTCCTTGTGGGAGCCTAATCGTTTTGGTGCAGAAGAAAGATGGGACCTGACAACTCTGCATTGATTATCGGTCCCTGAATAAAATCACAGTCTGAAACTGGTACCCGATTCCCTGAATCGACGACCTCCTTGATCAGCTCATGGGGGCCAAATACTTCAATAAGATTGATCTGAAGTATGGCTACCACTAGGTCCCAATATAATAGACATATGTATGTGTTATCACATGAACTTGTCAGAGTCCTGTGGGTTTGTGGTTTCTACCTAAGTCTGTAGTTTTTCCCTATCTCTATCCTTTTCGCAGGACGAGTCTTGAATTTTTTTCCCCTTCAGCCGATAAAATCATTTTTTATTTTTCCTTGTTCATTTGTGCGCCCTGGTATCCCTGTTTTCTCAGCTCACAGCCAGTCATCCAAATCCTTCATCATGCAGGTCGCAACCATGAACACAAAGTGCATCTTTCTGAAACAATCTATTTCTATATTGAAGCATAAGCAAAAGAAAGTTTTAATCTTTCAACGATGAAGATTCAGGGAACAGTCTAGATCAACGGCTCATGGACGTTCGGGAGTGAAAACTTGCGTGAAGTATACCACCAGAAAAAAAGGCCCCAAAGTGAATATGAGTCATTGATATTAAAGGGGACAGGTGGTAGTTGAGCCAAGCCTTCGGGGAAATGATCTTCAGGATATTTTAAATGAGAAGTGATTATAAATATTGAAGGGCCAAAGTCCCAAAGGCCCAAAACAGATCTGCGTCATTGATCATCCAGAGCCACATGTCATCAGATCCACAACTCCGGGTAAAAGCGCATGGAGAAGTAAGCCAGATTTGAGTTTTGATTTTCCTGAAGTCCCAGACACCCAAAGTGGATCTCGGTCATCCAAATATAGAATTTTATGTGTCATCAGATCCTCAACTTCAGAGGTTTTTCTTAGAGGGAAATGTGGCTTGAGAATTGAAATTCCCGAAGGCCGATTCGCGAAGCAGATATTAGTCATTGATTCAAAGAGGGAAGATCTGATCTGTCGATCTAAAGCACCAGAGTTGGGTTGTTGATCAGGAATCCTCATATTAGATCAAAATATCAATGGTCATGCTCCATTGCAGGGTCAGAAGGTGCACACATTTTAAAATTTTAAAGACGGGTTGCAATCGGAACCGTGGTTTTTGGAAAGGGACACGTGGTGGTTCATGGTGAATTGCAGGGAAAAAAGAGGGTTGCTTTCAAAACACCCTTGGTCGCGCTCGCAATTGTGAAATTGCATAAGTTCATGGCCTTAGGTCACATTGAATATGGAGTGATGGAGAGGAGCTGCGCCAAATACCAAAAGCATCTGTATTGGTCACAGAAGAAGATCTGCTTGGCCTCGATACATCGGGATTGACTCGAAAAAATTGTATGGAACCGCCTGGAAACATTCACTAGTGTCAGGCCCTTTCCTAATCCCAATGAAGGTAGTTATTGAATATTGGGGGTGTTAGCTAAGACCTCGTCTCACCCCATAAATGGAAATTGTTGCAGAGCGCAGCCATGAAGGCACACTAACGATCCAAAGCTTCCTTATGGGAAATTTTTCCTGTAAAGCACATAACTACACTTGGCTTGTGTTTGACATGTGAAAAAATGCACAATTTGACAGAGAAGGTGCCGACTAAAGGCTTTGAATCTAGTGTTCCAATCACACTCCTGGTGGTTGCAGCATTTTTGGGTATTTATAGACAATTTTGATATTTTGTTAAGGTCGAATGGTTGAGCTAGGCTCCCTGCTATTGTAAAAAATTTTTATGAAGGAAACTGGTTTTCTGGTTATGTATTTGTTTTTGAGACATCTTGGTTAATATAATTCATCTTTCTTTCTCCATCTTGTTTTCATTTGATACTAAGAGATTTCATGATCGATTGATTCACATGGATTGTTATGACTATATTATGATGAATGTTGTGTTATAGTGTTGGTATAATTTCTTTCAATTTCTTTGAGATTTGAATTCAAGAGGATCTTGCGTTTAATTTTTTCCTCCTTAGGCTGCTGGAATACCTGATGTACACAACAGACCTCTACACTCTCCTCACCAAAGTATTCCCTCTATTCACCCTTACTCCAACTTACTTACTAAAGTTGATTCCAGACCTCAATTGCTTATGCATGCTAGTCCAAATTTTTGAGATAGAACGTTATTGTCATTGAGTCCTTTCCATTTTATCACCTAAAACTCATTTATATTTACTGTATAAACTGATGGGTATTGGTCTTACCTTCTATGAAATTTGAGGGTGACTTCCAGTGATAACATTTTTGGCGTCGTTTCTGGGGAACGAATTGAAGACATTTCCCTAGGATAGAATGACAAAGAACTTTTGATTCTGAAGGTGCATCAAATATCAGAACCATTGAAGATTGCAACTTGCACCTGGCGACTCCACTGTTTCAGTTGTGGCTCTGAAAGGCAGAAACACAATGTCTACTCTAGAGATACCTCTAGAAACACCTAAAGTTGACCCAAAGAATATTATCTAGAAAGGAAATCTTTCTCGAAGAAGGCTTTTATATGCTTTCTCAGATTGAAAAGTTCCTTGGGAGAATGATAACGATCAGATCTGGTATTTGATGGTGAACAAAGACCAGACACATTTAGACTGCATATCATTCACCCGACGACTCCACAATTAAAGAATACAATGGTGAATCCATTATTCTGAAATCGATCTACGACTTCACTGGCTTGAAATGGACAAAATATTGGCTCAAAGGTTTTCTCCTTTTAATTTCTCTGTTGTTCTTGGTTTTCCAAATTTTGTTCCTATTGTGGATTAGTGGGTTGATTTTTTTCCCATATTTAGAGAACAAAGAGATGACAACCCTTCCGAGAATCTCCGTGAGTTTCATGAACTCATGCATCAGTGGGAGATACATCATGAGGATGTATTAATGAAGATGTTCATGTTCACATTAGACGTGGATGCTCATGAGTGGTATCGATCCTTTCCCTCTGCTAGCATCTCCTCCCTGAGAGAGTTTCATGTAGATTTTAATACTCAATGTCAAAAGTTTTATTCCTCTAAGTTAATTCGTCATAGTTGTTGTGAGGAATACAGAGATGGTGTTCAGGACATAGTTCATTCTTGCGAAAGCTGTGAGAATGAAGGATATACCTCAGAAGAGTTGATGGAGCTGGTAAAATCTTTTTCTGGGAGAATAGAGGGATTGGAGGCACATTTTGCTTTCTTCTCTTATGAAGAAAATGCAGAGGATATTTTGGTCCTCGAAACAAATGTTCTTGGTAGCCCTGCTTATGATGAAGAAGTGATGTCGGATACTGACCAAGAACAAACAACTTTTGACGGATATCCCAGCGAAGACGATGAAGAGAAGAGATTTTCCATGGTTATTTTTTATAGTGATTGTGAAACTAATCCTGGGGAGAGCCATGAAGGAGAAAAGGAGGAGCCACATATCTCAGCTATCTTGGCTCAGAGTTTTTCCCCTTTCAATTTCTCATCCATATCTGTTTATCCACATCCAGTGCCGACTATAAACAAATGGGATGATTTTCTTCCGAGATTCAGAGGAAGAAAGCATGACCATCCCAGTGAGCACTTACTAAAATTTCATGTATGAATGCTTGAACATGGCTTATTTCATGAGGATGTCTAGATCAAGATGTTTAGTTTTTCTTTAGAAGAATATGCTCTTGGATGGTGTCTATCTCTCCCTTCTTCTAGTATCCATTCTTTGAAGTATTTTCACGATGCTATTAATTTGTATTATGGGAACATTTACCCGGCTCATCGTATTTTTTATGACTATTGTAAGAGGTTTGCACTCCACATTCTACAGATGATAGAGTGTTCCTCGTGTGATGAGTCTGGTGAAGATATGATCGAGAGAGAAAGTGAGTATTTTGCAAATACAAATGAAAAGTTTTCTCTCTCTATTTCCCAAGAAGAAGTCCTTCCAGATATGATTGATGATAGCGCTGATGATGGCATAACTATGGATGCATTATTTTCCATCCCTAGTACACCTATTGTCTCATATTTAAAAGAGGAAATGGTTGAAGAAAAGAATCAAGATATTTCTCTTTTCTCTTTGAAATATAAAAGAGTTTTGCGCTCACCTACACCTGAAGAGTATTCATAAGCAGAAATAATAGGCTTCCAATCTTCTTATGAAAGTGAAAGCTCCTACCAAGAGAAGCATGATAGAGAGAAAGATCCATCCATGGATATACATGAAGATAATTATTTCTCTCAACTAGCAGATGTTATCGGAGCAGACAAAGGAGAAATGGAGGAGCTAAAGGTGCAGTTTATCTCCTATCTTGAACTTGAAAATGAGCAAGTATCACCTAGGATCAACCAACCCGCATCATTCCTCTAACCACCTATACACTCTGAGAACATCGAACAATGGGTGAGAAACAAGGAAGTGCAGGAGGTAATTTCTTACCAGTTGATCTTTCCTGATTATAAATTTTGTGACCCCGTGGGGTTGTATATGGAGTTGTGCTTTCCAAAAGCACTGAAGCCTACAAGGTTATTCATATTATCATCACTTAGGGGTATGGTTGGTGTTCAAAATTATGTTCTTGTTCTACTTTCATAATTCCCTTACCTTTTTTGGATCATTTGCAGCAAAGAGAAGAATTATATTACCAAGAAATATGGGTGGCTATGGTGGAATTTTTCTTTCACCTAACGTTTTGTAAAAATTAGTTAGCCTAGGATTGTACATAAATAATCTCTTTTTGGAGCCCATGTGTTTGTTTTCATTTTTTAGTAAAGTAGTGTACATATTTCCCTGTTTTCTTCTGTGAAATTTTTGACCTAGAATCCATAGCCCAATGGATAAGGCACTAGAACTACTAGTTCTTGGCAGCTCACATGGAGCATGCCATCCCCTGTGGAGCCAAATGTTATCACATGAACTTGTCAGAGTCCTGTGGGTTTGTGGTTTCTACCAAAGTCTATAGTTTTTCCCTATCTCTATCCTTTTCGTAGGCCGAGTCTTGAATTTTTTCTCCCTTCGGTTGATAAAATCATTTTTTGTTTTCCCTTGTTTGTTTGTGCTCCCTGGTCTCCCTATTTTCTCAACTCGCAACTAGTCATCCAAATCCTTTATCATGTAGTTCACAACCATGAACACAAAGCCTAGCTTTCTTAAACAGTCTGTTTCGATATTGAAGCATAAGCAAAAGACAGTTTTAATCTTTTAGTGATGAATATTCTAGGAATAATCCATATTAGTGACTCACAGATGTTCAAAAGTGAAAACTTGCGTGAAGTATAGCGCTAGAACAAAAGGCCCCGAAGTAAATATGAGTTGTTGATATTAAAGGGCACAAGTGGCAGTTGAGCCAAGCCTTCAGGGAAATGAGCTTCGAGAGATTTGAAATGAGAAGTTCTTAGAAATCCCGAAGGTCCGAAGTCTTGAAGGCCCGAAATGGATCTGAGTCGTTGATCAGCCAGAGCCACATGTCATCAAATCCATAGCTCCAGGTAAAAGCGCATGGATAAGTAAGCCAAATTTGAGTTTTTATTTTCTCGAAGTCCTAGAGACATGAAGTGGATCTTGACTGTCTAAATCTAGAATGCCATGCGTCATTAAATCCTCATCTCCAGAGGTTTTTCTTAGAGGGAAATGTGGTTTGAGAATTGAAATTTTCGAAGGCTGATTCGCAAAGCAGATCTTAGTCATTGATTCGAAGAGGGAAGATATGATCCATCGATCTAAAGTGCTAGAGTTGTGCCATTGATTAGGAAGCCTCATCTCAAATCAAAAGATCAATGGTCACGCTCCATTACGGGGTTGGAAGGTGTGCACGTTTTAAAATTTCAAAGGTGAGCTACAATTGGAACCGTAGTTTTTGGAAAGGGACACGTGGCCATTCAAGGTGAATTGCAGGGACAAAAGAAATTTTATTTCAAAGCACCCTTGGTCATGCCCACAATCATGCAATTGCATAGGGTCATAGACCTAGGTCACATTGAATATGGAGCGATGGAGAAGAGCTACGCCAAATATCGAAAGCATCTGTATTGGTCATAGAAGAAGATCTTCTTGGCCTCGAGACATCGAGATTGACTCAAAAAATTTGTATGGCACCGCCTGGAAACATCCATGAGTGTCAGGCCCTACCCTGATCCCAATGAAGGTAGTTATTGAATATTGGGGGTGGAATTTGAGACCTCGTCTCACCCCATAAATGGAAAGAATTGCAGAGAATATCCATGAAGGCACGCTGACGATCTGAAGCTTCCTTATGGGCATTTTTTCTTGTAAAGCACATAACTATGCCTGGCTCGCATATGACATGAGAAAACCTACACAATCTGATAGAGAAGGCGTCGAATGAAGGATTTGAAGGAAGTGGTCCGATCACACTCCCGGTGGTTGTAGAATTGTTGGGTATTTATAGATAGTTTTGATATTTTGTTAAGGTTGAATGGTTGAGCTAGGCTCCCTGCTATTGTAATTATTTTTTATGAAGGAAACTGGTTCTCTAGTTATGTATTTGTTTTTGAGACATATTGGTTAATCTAAGTCACCTTTATTGCTCCATCTTATTTGCCTCTGATACTGAGAGAGTTCATGATTGACTGATTCACATGGATTTGTATTATTGTATTATGATGAATGTTGTGTTATAGTGATGTTATAATTTATTTCAGTTTCTTTGAGATTTGAATTCAATAGGATCTCGTGTTTAAGTTTTTCCTCCTTAGGTTGTTGGAAGACCTGATGTCCACATCAGACCTCTACAATATCCTCACCAAAGTATTCCCTCTATTCACCCTTACTCCAACTTACTGACTGAAGTTGATTCCAGACCTCAATTGCTTATGCATGCTAGTCTAGATTTCTAGGTTAGAACGTTATTACCATTGATTCCTCTCCATTTGATCACCTAAAAATCATTTACATTTACTATATAAATTGATGGGTACTGGGCTTACCTTCTATGCAATTTGAGGGTGACTTCTAGTGCTAATAGTATGGAAGACTGCCTTCAAGTCAAAAGAAGGCCTTTTGGGATGAACAAGTGTGTGTATGTCTAAGTGAGTCACTAGCCTCCTTATTTATACAAATTTGGCACGTGTGGAGGTGTCTTTTCACTGGTAGGACTGACTTATTCTTCTGGGTGGTTCTAACCACCTTTAATATATATTATGGTGCCCTTTAATATATTCTGGGGCCCTTTAATATATTCTGGGGCTGACTTCTTATTCTGCCTATTACAATTATGTTTTGACCAATCCACAAAAGGGGATTTGGTCTTTTACAATAACTGACATGATCAATCCACAAAAGGGGATTGATATAATGAATAATACATCAATAATAATTAGAATACACTTTGCAGTTACATTATTTCAACACTCCCCCTTAACAAGAATGGTATTCTACAACAAGATCAGGTGAGAGAGAGGGCAACATAATCAACGACATCAGCTGAGTGAGAGGACAACATTATCAACAACATCTTGGAACATTGACTGGAATATCTATAAATCATCAGAATTTTTTCTCATCATCAACACAACACAGAGGCTAGAGCATCATCAACATAGCATGGAGCTGGAGTAGCATCATCATCCTCATCGGCATGAGGCTAAGGTAACGTCATCATCATCATATTCAACATTAAATCTGAAATAATATCATCATCATCATCTTTAGCAAGGACTCGGGATATGAAGTGGCATCATCATCATCACCTTCAGTAAGAGGCTAAAGTGGCATCATCATCATCATCTTCAACAAAAGGCTGAAGTGGCATCATCATCATCATCATCATCTTCAGAAAGAGGTTGAAGTGGCATCATCATCATCATATTCAGCAAGAAGATGAAGTGGAATCATCATCATCAACTGCATCAACATGGATTAGTATAACACTAATACATCATCATCATCAATAACAACACAAGGCTGATACAACATCAAAATAAGAAATATCACAACACAAATTCTGGCAACACAACACGAGGATGACAACACATCATCACAACACGAGGCTAGCACATCATCACAACATGAGTTTGGCATGTCATCAGCACGAGGCTAGCATCAAAACACTTAAGCTGGCAACACATCATCGCAACATGAGGCTGGCACATCATCACAACACGAGGTTGACTCATCATCACAGCACAAGGCTAGCACACTACACAACAATTAAGCTAGAATCACAACACAACAATTAAGCTAGAAACACAACACAACAATTAAGCTTGAATCACAACACAACAGTTAAG
>SNQJ01S0064574.1:28104-42428 GCA_010110895.2 Picea sitchensis
CATAAAGTGACTTCTTTAGTCGACAGACCAAAGATGAGTCCTACATAAATCCCTAGGGCTACTCCATGTATATCTCCTCGGAGAGATCACCATGAAGAAATGCATTCTTCACGTCCATCTGATGGATTTCCCATCCCTTGGCTACCGCAATGGCAAGGGCCAATCGAATGGAATCCATCTTCACTACTGGAGTGAAGGTCTCATTATAGTCAATACCATAAACCTCTTGAAAGCCTTTGGCAACAAGCTTGGCTTTGTATATGCTAATCTGTCCATCTGTTGCGCTCTTGGTTTTGTAGACCCATATGCATCTGACAAGTTTCCTCCCAGAAGGAAGGGGAACCAGATCCCAAGTCTGGTTCTCGAGGAGGGAGTTGTAATCCTACATGGAGGATTCCCAAAAGGGATTTCTAGCAGCCTTGCCATAAGACTATGGATCTGAAGACTGAACCAAGAAAATATGCCTTGAAGGCAATGGTTCAGTGGCAGTGAGTGCAACAGGAGTCTCCTCGAAATCATATTGATTCCTCCTAGTATCGGCTGGATCACCAACGAGATCCCCTGCATCCTGAAGAGTAGTCTGTACCCACTTGGGCCTCTGCTCTGGCTCTGCAACTGCATATGGATGCTCTAACTCTGCATCTAACTGTACTGACTCTGAATCTAAATATGAATCATTTGACTCCTCTAAATCAGAACTCTCATCTGAAGAAGAGTCAACATGTGCATGATCATCATCTCGAACAGGTGGAAGAGTGAAGGTTTCTGCATGCGACTGTTGAGGTACATGCGAGACACTTTCCTCGAATTGGACATTATGCTAAATGATGAGCCAATCCTAGGAAATATCAATAAGATAATATCCCTTCACACCGTCAGGGTATCCAACAAAAATGCACTCAGTTCTCTGTGGATCAAGTGCCTTCCTCTTTTCAGAGGGAATTAGGGCCCATGCACGTGAACCAAAAATGTGAAAGTGGGTCACTTCCGGTTTGAGGCTGCTCCAAGCCTCGTAGGGGGTGTTATCCTTGACAGATCCATGGGAAGACTTATTTTGGATGTATGTTGCACAGTTAATTTATTCATCCCATACTCTATGTGATAGTGACTTTTCATGCAACATGCAAGATGCCATCTCCTTTAGAGATCGGTTTTTCTGCTCAACAACTCCATTTCGCTGTAGAGTATAGGGAACTGTGTGTTGCAATTGAATCCATGCCTCATGGAAAATATTGTGGATCTCATGATTCACATACTCTCCCCCATTATCAGTTCAGAGTACTTTGATATTCTTTCTGGACTGTGTCTCAACCAAGGCTTTGAAATCTTTGAGGTGTTGAGAGACCTCAGATTTTTGCCTGAGAAAGTAAATCCAAGTAAAATGTGAGAAATCATCAACAAAAATTAGAACAAACCTCTCTTTTCTAATGGATGGATGTGGAAAAGGACCCATAAGGTCACTATGGATCAGATCTAAAGGTGTGGAAGCTCACTGAGACTTTTCTTTGTCGAATTTCTCTCGAGGGTGTTTCCCGAGAACACATCCCTCACATACACCCTTGGAGAAATGGATGTCTGGTAGACCATCAACTAATCTGTGCTTTCTAAGCTGTTGCATGTATCTGAAATTCAAATGTACAAATATTTCATGCCATATCCTACTACTTTCATCAGCATGAGTAAGCAGTAAAGTAGAATCAGGTTCAATGAATTCAGAAAATGTATACAATCTAGACTGATGATTTACCTCACCGGTAGCAACCTTGGAGTTGGTTTTCATGTCATAGATGTCCAAAACATTTGGTGTGAATACAAATTTATTTCCAGTTTTAGAATTCGTCATTTGATGCACAGAGAGAAGGTTGACAGAAAGCTTGGGAACATGCAGCATGTTCTCGAAGCTTCCGTTGGTGAGTTCAATCCTTCCTTTGCTGGTGACTTCGACAGAAGAGTTGTCCCCCATCAAAATAGGAGGAAATTTGCATGCATCCAATGAAGAATATATTGCTTTTGAGGCACCCATGTGATGTGATGCTTCTGAATCTACGATCCAAGCATCGGGAGAGGAATTGATGGCAATCAAGGCATGGCTAGAATTTCCTTTCTTGGAATTTGGATCTTCTGGCTTCTTCTTCTTTTCACCCTCGAGGATGCGATATCGAAGGTTTTTTTTATGAAGTATCTAAGACATCAGATCTATTTTTTTTTTCATGCATGCAGATTCCGAATGGAATCCTTTGTGACAATATGTGCATTTCTCTCCTTTTCTTCCCTTTTCTCCTTTGGATTTGGAGGCATCGGTGAAGTTTTTTGTGTACCCTTCCTTCTTCGTATGTGCATGAGATTTCCTCTTATCTTTATCTTTAGATTTCTAATATTTTTTGCTGCCATTATTCACAGTGAGTGCATGCACCCTTGGGCCTTTGATTGCGCCCATGTTGATGAGCTTGGCTTTCTCTTGTGTCAGGGATTCGATAAAGTCTTCAACATAAGGCATCTTCCAGGTGGCTCTAGAGGAAAATATGACAGTATGGAATGTGGATATGAATACAGAGAATTTAGGACCAAGCTTGGAGAGAATGGTGAGAACCATTTGTTTCTCCTCCTTCAATTTATCAACCCCTCAAGCTTTGATTTGCGACAATAAATCCTTGAATTTTGTAAATAAATATTGGATATTCTCGAAGATTTTTGGATCCAATGTGAGCATCTCCACCTCCAACATGTGTCCCCTCATATCATCCTATTTTCCAAAGATCCCTTCCAAGATGGTCCAAGATTCATTGGGAGTCTTACATGAAGATATATGGAAAAGGAGATCGGGAGAAATAAGACTGCAAATTGTTCCGAGTGCCTCATCCATCTGATTTAAGTACTTGGATTTTTCTATGGATGATGTCATCTCTGTATCTGTATTCATGGTTAACCTATACAACCCTATGGATCGAATATGTATGGCTATTTTCTCCTTCCATGCAAAATAGTTGTAAGGTGTAAGAATGAATTCTTTTTGGAATTCCATCTTTCCGTTGTCTTCAATCTTTTGTACTTGCAAAACAATTTGGTGTAGCTTTTGCTTAGTAGTCTGTTGGCTCTGATACCATGTAAATGTTTTGAAACTGAACAAAATAGATATATATAAACAATAATACACACATTTGCAGAGAGAATTGGAAAAGGAAGAAGAAGGAGAGAAAGAATGAAAGAATTCTCATTAACCGTTGTGAATAATGAATAATTTACACATGATATACTTTGTATATCTCAATGATTTCAACTTGAGGTGAACCAAGTCCCCATAGTAGTGGTCTAGAATGATATGGACACACACCAACAGTTATGGGAGTTAAATTCCACCTATTCTAGTCTCTCAGGCAGTTACGAGAGTGAATTGCCACCTATTCTAGTCTCTCAGGCAGTTACGGGAGTGAACTACCACCTATTCTAGTGTCTCGGGCAGTTACGGGAGTGAACTTTCACCTAGTTGAGTTAACTAGTCAAGTAATCTTCAGTTAACTGACTAAACAGAGGGTAGTGAGGAGTTAACTCAGGGAATCAAGGCTAATGTGCCACTTTGGTGATGATACCAAGGAAAGGTTGAATTATCATGGTGATGATCCCAATGCAACATCTAAACTCAACTCAACTAGTCAAACTAAAGTGTCAATTGAAAGAGAATATTCTCCAGGTGGAATGTTCTCCCCTAAAATATAGGAGATTGGATAATGACTAATTATGACTAATAAACAAATAAAAACCTTAGGAAAAATAAATCCTAGGTGTGTGTGAAGTAACTCCAACATCCCAGACCTTCTTTCTGTTTTTTCTCCTGGATTCTCTGTCTGTGGGACTTCTTTGTTTTGTGAAGATCCTTCGGCCCCCTATGGATTTTCCTTGATGTCTTGTTTATCCTACATTTCTTGTCCAAAACCTGGGGGAGTGTTTTCTTGTTTTGGAGTAGGGTTTGTTGCTTCTCCCTGCAATACCTTAGGAAAACCACTTCGTATGTGTCTCTAGAAGGTTAGAAAATTGGTTTGCAAGTTAGATGGTAATGTCTGTACCCTATCTAACAACTCCTCATAAGTTTTGTCCCCTTTGAAAATGTCATCACGAGGGGATTCCTCATGTTCATATGTTTTCATGCCACAATGAGCCATGTGATTTCCCACTGTTTGATAAGGGTCATTTTTCCTGTGTTCAAGATCCACCAACTTGACCTCCTCTAGAGCTACAGCTTCAACCTTGGAATGACCCAAGTTGAGTAGTGAAAAATTCCCAATCTGTATAGGGAAGATCGACAAGAAATTCTTCTAAGTTGTCTTTAATTCTATCCCAATGCCACTCATTATTATCTGATAGGCTACCTCCCTGCACACCATTCTGTCGGGAAGGAATTGTGGGAGCGTGTGGGGGGAAATTGAACATCCTAAAACCCTAATATAGGAGAAATTCTCCTCAATAAACCAATCAACAACCACCTTAAGGTTTCCTATGACTGACTCTGAAATACGAAGGGGTGCATAGACATACAACATCTGATGCATCGGTATCACCAGAAAATGACAAATTTCATAAAACGAATCCTTATCATTTTCTTCCCATAGCTTAGAATGATATTCGTGAATAGGTTCAGTGCAGGTTGGGTTCCAACTCCAATTTATCAAAGGGAAAGGAGTCGTGAAACATATAGCATCCATAATGTATGCAGACATGTAAAAGGCTACTCGTCGGCCACTAGATCTCACGGTTTAATACTCTATAACCTCCTTAGCTATGTTATTTGATAGAATCTTATTCCAATTGAAGCTATAGATTTCAGCTGCTTCATGTAAAGGGGGCACCCATTCTACAGGGAAATGGGTAGGACTTTTTTTCCCAAAAAGTCTACATAGCATCATAGCCACATAGACCATGTACTCATTCAATGAGGTTGTGGCATAAACACTATGGGTATTGGCCTTGAATTTTGTTGGGTGTCTCCACCACTCTTTGATTATGTCGGGGTATGTTTGATCTGCCTCTATGCATTCTTTCCTTTGAAATTCACTTACAAATTCTTTATTATAAATATATTTAGAATTGGGAGATAGTTTGTACATTACTTGTATATGCTTCGGCCTGAAAGAGTCGATGATGACCCCTTGGTTGTCCAAAATGCTTCTTGTCTACACGTTTTCCCTCTCTAAAGCCTAACTGATCATATCGTTGTATGTCATGAGTCGTGGGTGCGTAGCTACTTTTTGAATTTCGGACTCTGCTATGTCCTGGAGTTTGTTATCAGAATCATTGGGAAAATTATTGATTTCGTAGTCCAAGGTTTTGAAAATTTGCCTCCAGGATTTGATGGAATCAATGGCATGCAGTGTAGTATCAGATATGACATCTTCTTTCGGGCTTGAGCTTTCAGCTGCTTCATCACTTTTCTTAGGTGCCTTTCTAGGTGCCATAATGTTCGCTCTAGACTAAAAACCTGTTTGCAGAGGAAAAATATATAAGCCTGGATAAATGTAACTCACTCCTAATTGTAAAAAAAAAAAAAAAAAATTGAACTACAGAATGTTTATTAACCTTTATCTTGTCTTACAATGAGCATACTGACACAAGCGATAAGGAATTAATGTTTTAATGAGGAATATACGCCTAGAGATACGTCTTAATGTCAAAAATATCTCCATCTGTTCGTTATTAATACTGTCGCATATCGACGATTTCAAACTGGAGTTTCGAAAGGACTGCTTTCAACAAATCCCAAAATGTGAAACGCGAAAAGTAGTTTAGTCATTGTTAATCCCATTTTAAACTAACTTAATTTAGTTTTAGACTTTGTTAAAAATTCACGATTTCTCATTTTGAAGTTTCGGGAATCCTGTACCCAAGAGGTATGTCATAAGCAAACCCTGAATCACAAAATTGCGATGGGATTAATTTAGGTGCTAATCACTTGTATTAACTCTTTAATTAATCGAGATTAGTAATTAATTTCTTGTTTTCAGAAAAATGGGGATCAGGCGTTTGAGGGTCGACATTTTGAAATCACTTTGATACAAGAAAACCCAAATCATGAAAGATTAATGAATTGTTGATTGTGTTTACAAGTTTAATTAATCACGACTAAAGGGTACTTTGTGAAACGCGCGTCGAGACTTATAACACTCTTTTTTTATTTTTCATTTCTTTAAATATAAATCCTTTTCAGGATTTTGGCACCAGGACTCTAGAGTTGTTAAATAAAAATCGTACCTCGTGAAAAGCCGAATCTTGAAACCTGAAAAAATCGAAATACTTTTGACTCCTTTTTAGGACTAAGGGCAGCTCCATGACTAGGAAATAACGAAGTTTCAGGTTTAAAGGGAAAAAAATTAAACTTCGTGTCAACATTAGGCTCCATCTAGGGATCTCGTTTCCTTGTGGGACGAGAAGAACATGTAGACCAAGTGATTTCATTGGGTAAATGGGGTCAATAATTCAACTTTGTGAAACAGACTAGGAGAAAAAAAAAATCAAAACAGGATTTTAGGATCTCTACATTTGACTTTGAAAACTCTTCAAAAATAAAACATCCGATGATCTCGAGTTAGGTTCTCAATAGATTTCCTTTTATGAAACTGACCTCAGATCTATGTAAGATAATCAAAACCAAATTAACCATTCTACCAGGTTTCACCTGATTCTGTTTGCATCAAGATAAAGTAATTTCAATGTGTCAAATTAGGGGGTCCCAAAAACCTATAATGTAAATCCAGCTGAAAGAAGAAAAGTTACCAAAGCGTCTTGTAATTCATGTATAAAAAACTTATCATAGATAAGGATATTTCTTCACTACCAGCGAGCCTGTTCAGTACCCCGATGAAGTTATCAGACTTCCCATATTGAATTTCCTTTCACCACTTCATTGTTTTCTAGCATTTAAATGTTGAGATGAGGGTAATCAATATAATGAATTTCCTTTCTTCATCTCTTTGGAATAGATGGGGGCAATAAATATTGAATTTCCTTTCACCATCTATCTGTATATACTTTTTAATATGAAGTGGGGGCAATCAATCAGTATGTAATATACTCGGGAAGATATCTGCTTGAAGTTTTTAACAACAAAGGCCTGTCAACTTACTTAAATAGCTCTGGTATAATCTTCTCTCTTGCCTTCAAACATCATTGGCTTCAGGGAAACTTCTTGATATCTTTTTAAGGAATTTCCTTGAGAAAAACCAATCAGTTTATTCCTATTAGAAAACCTAATAAAGTTAGGATTAGCCTAGACATACTTTTGGTTTAGCTAAAGTTAAAGAACTATAAACTCAACCTATTCTCATTTTTTAAGGTTTCTTCGAGAATTTTCACACCCAAAGAGAGACCTTTATTTTCTTAGGGAACTTATGATAAAACATCTAGGGTCAGGCGAGGAGTAGGTTTTACCGTGGTTAAGGGGGGGGGGGCGGTTAACAGGCTTCATAAAATTGTTGCACATATGATTGTTCTTAAGGACTTTCTTAGTTAACTTTCATAACTTTTCCTTAAGTCCACCCTTTATTTTTCACTTCCTTATTTGAAAATTTCGGTGATAATATTAGCATCAATTGAACTAATGATTTATTCATTTGTATATTTTAGGATAATTTAGCCTGGAATTTTCAAAGCAGAATCTTATACCTTGGTAACCCCTATGTTGCCAGCCAAAAAGGCTATTAATTTATTACCTTTTTCATTGGAAGATATTTAATATATATATCCATGCCTGTCACCTTTTTAGCATCTCTAGTATCTTAGTTCATCAACATCTTTCCTGCGAAATAAATAGCATACTAATTGTCAGGAAATCTCATGAATCAAATTTTTTTTTTTTTTTTTTTTGGGAATCTTNGTCTTGTTGATATCCTCCTCCTTGATTCTTACCTGATGGTACCCCAATCTGAGATCTATCTTTGAAAAGATCTTTGCATCCTTCAATTGATCAAAAATATCATCAATCCTTGGCAGAGGATACTTGTTCTTTATAGTCACTTTATTCAATTGTGTGAAATCAATGCACAATCTTAACGTTCCATATTTATTTTTCACAAACAAGACTAGGGCACCCCAAGGTGATACACTTGGGCGTATATAGCCCTTGTTTAGAAGTTCTTCAAGCTGCATTTGCAACTCCTTCAATTATGGTGTACTTATTCTGTAAGGAGTCTTTGACATGGGAGCTACTCCTGGTGTCAGATTTATAGAAAAATCGAGGTCTCTCCTTGGGGGTAGTCTTGGTACTTTCTTGAATACATATTCAAACTCTTTCAGGACTGCATAATTATCCAAATTTGGCACCTTGTCTTCAGGTGTCTCCTCCATATGAGCTACAAATATTTGACATCCTCTTCTATAACATTTCTTCAGCTGTATTGCTAAAATTTCTCTAACGGTTACTACCCTGGGAATTCCCTGCACTTTTGTTTGGTTCCCTTCTTCATCCAAGAAAGTGAATGATTTGTTATGACAATACAATAGAGCATGATGTGGGTCCAACCAATCCATCCCAATTAAACAGTCATAGGAACCTAAGGATAAGAGATTCAAATCTGCCTTGGTGTTCAGTCCGTTCATGTCCATGAGACATGACTTAACCCTCTCATTAATCTTTCTTTTGGTTCCTGTAGCCAACTGTACCAACCAAGATTTTCCATGCCTGCTTCTTGGAAATTGAAAACTTTCTACCATCTTAGGATCTATATAACTATGACTAGCTCTTGAATCAATTAAAATAGCAATGGTTTGGTTTTTAATCATACCTTCCACTTCAATCATGTGTGACTGATATTATGCTTTCTTTCTATCCAGGGTTGCATAGATCCTTGGCACATTTTTTCCCATGTTCTCCACTGTTTCATCTTGTTGTACATTGTAAACAATCCTTTCTTTTTCACCTCTGTGAGGACAATATCTGAATCTATGATCTCCTTTACAACCCCAACATTGAATAGGTGGCTACCTTGGCCTTTGGCCTTCTGCCTCTATCATTTTGGGCTCTTTAGAAGTTGGTGGTCCCTATGGACTATTTCTGAAAAATGATGGTTTAAATCCTTTCTTCCTCTGATCCACCTTGAACTTTTTTTTGTCTTCCCAAGAATTTTGGAAAGTTGGCCTTGTTTTCTGTTGATCATATAGACATTTAGCTCATCTTACAGTCTCTTCCAATGTCTTGAGATCATCATATTGTATTTTTTCACCGATGAATGCTGGCAATCCACTCAAATAACTTTGAATTTTAACTGTCTCATCCTTGATGAAGGAGACATACTTCAATAGTTATAGTAATATTATTTCATATTCATCTATGGTCATACTTCCAAGTTTGAGTTCAAAGAACTCTTTCATTTTCTTTTCATAATACCTCTTAGTCAAGTATTTCTTCTCAAAATACTTCTTAAATTCCCTCCAAGTAACACTCTTCTCTTTATTGTGTTGTACCTACACAAGCTGATCCCACGACATGGATGCATCTCCTTTGAGTTGATAGATGGAAATTATACCCTTTGCATGGGAAGAATAATTGTGTAATTGAAAATACTTCCTCATGCCTAGCAACCATGTTTCTGCATCTTCATTCTTCTTGTGCTCACCATCAAATGTAGGAGGTTTGATTTTGTTCATTTCTCCTCGTAGCTCATCCACCGCAGATCTCTTATGCTGTCTGAAAGGGGATGGACTTGTGCTGCTACCTGCTCTTTTCTTGGAATTCTTTCAGGAGTGATGGTGGTGTATGCTAACGTTTCTTGATCTCTTTTTCTCATCCGAAGGTTTGTGACTTCCATATTTTCTTGAGTCACTTTCTTTTTCCAATTTCTTTTCTATTTTGTTAATACTTTGCAATAACTTCATGTTGAAGTCATCCTGTTTCTCTTTGGATCTCATAAGCCTTTCATTATCAACTTTATGGCTTTGGACATCCTTTTGCAAATTTTTAATAGTCTCTACCATATTCAAGTTTTCATCCCTTTCCTCTCCATGTCCATTGGAGTTTGTTCCTTCAATGTCCAAATGGACCTTCATCCCTCTATTCTCATCTTGTTGAGTATAGTTTCCTCGTGTCTCTTCCATTCCTATGGACTCGGTACTTGATCTGATATGATCTAGTTGTTGTTAGTTCTGCAAAATGTGCAACCAATAAAAATTATTAGTTTAACTAAATCTACAATCCACGAGAAATATGAACTATTTCGGCTCAATAATTATATCAGAATTATATTTTCTGATTTGTTGGTGTTGCCACCATGACAATTCTCAGACATGACCCAAGTTTTGAGAACTTAGCAAGCATTGTATCATCGTGCAGAGACACATCGGGCGCAAGGTGGTTTGTCGAAACCACTTTTGCATAAGTTTTGATTTCACGTGCTTCAATATGTCAAATCCAACATTTTTGGACGGGCGATAGTTATTCAGATCACTCTGTCTCATTCACTCATACATCATAGCTGTTTGAGTTAGGTGAATGCCACCATGTAACAAAATAAAAAAATTTAATCATTTGAATTGGATTAGCCGAGCATGGCAACCCATTGCACTTGTGCACAAGTTTGTTAGGGATTTTTGATTGAGGTTCTATAATAACCAACTCTCGGGTATGGAAGCATTATCTTATCCATCAACGAGCAATATCCAAATTGGTTCGAACTTCTCATCTCTGCAAATGTATTTCGGTGTGCACAAAATTGAGGTATACAGACCTAGTTAAATTCAATGAGACTGGCTATTTGGTCAACATGCTAAATTTTCCTGCGAGTATTAAGGAAAAGGTAGTCGCGTAGATATTGGCGACTAAATTTAACACAGTACCTTTTATTGATTCGAGATTGCAAATCAGGCTGAATCTAATCATGAGGGATCTGGTTATCAACAGACCAACTTCTAAGAAGAAACGAAGCAAGCGACAAAAGAAAGAACCTGTCGCTTAAGTGGTTGAGAGTGTTGGAGATAATCAACCAGTCTGGTTAGATTATTTAAAGGAGGAGCTAACTAAGATGAAATGAGCCCTCAATACAATTGAGTATATTTCAACGATTTTTGGACAAATGATAGCAGAGGTAAGGAAGCTTCAGAGATGATAGACCTATTCTTGTATGGTCTCTTTGAATAAGGCCACTGCTATTTTGAATCATCCCCTTTTTGTAATTTTGGATTTTGAATGAATATATAAGCGCAGAAGCGGATTTTGTACTTCTTAAGACAAGATTCCATTGATGATGTTACAGATCTTGTTTCCTTTAATATTATGTGTCTTCTTGTAACTTATATTTCACTTTCAAATGTTTGAATAAAACCCCAAATTCATTTCATTCGCTTGACTCATTTTAAATAATACTTCAATGCGGTTGTGTATTCCTCTTTCTTTGAATACTATGTAATTTGTTTTCTAATTAAACTCAGGCTCGTCGTCTTTATTAGATTTTCAGACGATTTTACGCACATAAAAATTCAACCTTTGTACCTTTATTTATCGTGCAAATGAATTTATAAGGTAAATCATGTTTTTGCGCACCTGTATCTGCTATACATTTCCTCTTCATTGCACCAATAACTTACGCGCACTACTTCTATGTTGCGCGTCGATATCCTCTGTGCACTGTTTCTGTATCGCACTTGGATATTCCACATGCATTTCACTCTATGCATTGCACCGTGCTAAATTTCAATATGCCTTCCCACGTACAATAACCTATATGCCCCACTGAATACTCTATCTCTACTGCACACCACTACCTACGCACACCCTTGCCTGCACTGTAGCGATACAACACATACTCTTATTGTGTGTGCACCAACCAACTTCACTGTGCCTCACAATAGGGAGCACACCACGTGCACCTTTACTATGTGTATGCACTCCGCACAATGCTAAATTTAGTGCGCGCATCTCTACATATTATTCTTCCGCGTGGTGGCTCAATTTTCCATAAACACAATATATTGTATACCATACTGTAATCGATACCATACTATATTCTTGTCTCCATTCAACTGGTTTGGCCCATTCAGGCTTAGTGTTGAAAACTGATGCTCTGATACCATATTGTAACACACCCCATCCACCCACTGACCATGGAATGTCACTTACTCAGACACTTAGCGTAGTTATGACAACATAATGTAACACCCAGTATTCAACTAAGGTATGTCACATAACGTTTTTTTTTCTTTTTTTCTTTTTTTCTCTCTAAATACGTATATACACACACAGGCATACATACACACTGAACTGCATGCAATTAAACATATACATACAATGATCTAGCTAAAGCTTCACATATAAAAGATAAACAAACAATTGTGTTATGTAAATATATGATTTTCAGACTGATTTAAAAGTGAACACAGACATGCAACATATATAGGGTATATCCTTAAACATATGGACAATTATGCTCACACAAGCAATAAAACCCATAAAATAACACATAAATGACAATGCAACATGGAGTTAAACACATAATTGGTACTTATCTTGGTAAGAATGTCACCAACTGTGTGCAGACCATCCACGAGCCTCCCAGCCTTAGACTACACTGTTTTTCACTCTCAATAGTGAGTCACCCCTGATCTGGAACTAGACTCCACCCGAGAAAGGGATTCCTAACTTTGCTAAAGGTTCACGGTCAATCGAAAAGACTCCCTCTCAGGTGTTCACTCAACTACAACCTACAACCTCTCCTTCCCCATGTGCCTGTCCCACCTAAGGAAGTGTTCCCCTTCTTTGCTCAACAGTCCATTGGCTACCCCACTTCCCTTCTAGGGATTTAGCAACAGGCCAGACTGGAAGTCTCAGAGCGTTGTAGCCATAATTTATCACCTTCAGGAAATTGATCTTCAACAATTCCCTCACTCAGAGAATTGCTCACAGGCCTGACAACCCTCCTCTTCAATCCCGCTCCCAAGATGACAGGTACACCAACATGAATGGATATCAATCTGGTCTGGGTACGGTGGTAGGAAGATACGAGGTAGCTCAAGGACTGATGAAATGTATCGTGGATATTGGTTGTCTGGTCGAAGGAAAAAATGGTAAGATTCTCCTCCTCACAATGGTCAATCCTCACCTAAAGGAACTAAGTCTCGAAAATAAGTATGCGTGTCTCCAAATTGACACTTGTCATGCTAGAAGCTACTCTGATACACTTGTCCCCTACTTTAGGACTTAGGATAAATTAATTATCTGTACTTTATGTTTTTAAGAAATATTAATATAATATTTATTTTCGGCTTTAAGCTCTCTAGCTTAGACCTGTTCTTAACTTTAGGCCCTCCCTTTCCCTATTTGGTGGAATCTAGTCCCCCTTCTCTTTTATCGTGGTCGGTCTATGTGCAGCGATGTATTTTTATATTAATCATGATATATATACAAAATAGGCGTTTTAGCCTTTAAAATCTAGGTGCGGTGGCCTAATTCCAAGACATAAGCATTCCGGCTTATAATACTGGCTCACCAGCCTATAATGCATATTATATACACAAAGGTTCATTGACCTTAATATTGCGCACACTTTATTTACTGCGCATGGTATCCGCTGACCTCAAGGTTGCACGTTGTATCCTCTATCTTTAAGGTTGCGCGCACCTTAGTTATTGCGTGCATCATTCATAAATGTGCACATTACATCCCTTTACTGCGCAGTATATGTGCGCACCATGCCATGAAAGGTGTATTACAAAAATGATGTCAAAACAACTCACTAGATTAAATATACTTGGATTATATTTACATTTGGGTTCAGCCGAGGGATATTACATATACCACATGATCTCGCGGTTTGATACTCCATAACCTCCTTAACTAGGTTATCTGATAGAATATTTTTCCAATTGAAGCTATAGCCTTCGGCTGCTTCATGTAAAAGGGGCACCCATTCTACAGGGAAATGGGTAGGATTTTTTTCCCCAAAAAGTCTACATAGCATCATAGCCACATAGACCATGTACTCGTTCAATGAGACTATGGCATAAACGTTATAGGTATCGGCCTGAATTTTGTTGGGTGTCTCCACCAGTATTTGATTATGCCGGGGTATGTTTGGTCAGCCTCTCTGCATTCTTTCTTTTGAAATTCACTTACAAACTCTTTATTGTAAATGTACTTAGAATTGGGAGACAATTTATACATTACTTGTATATGTTTCAATCTGAAAGATCCGATGACGACCCCTTGGATGTCCAAAATTCTTCTAGTATGCACGCATGTCCTCTCTAAAGCCCAACTAATCATATTGTTGTATTTCATGAGTCGTGGGCACATGGCTACTTTACGAAGTTTAGACTCTGCTATGTCCCAGAGTTTGTTTTCAGAATCATTG
>SNQJ01S0064574.1:48326-68818 GCA_010110895.2 Picea sitchensis
TTCTATGCTTTCTTGTTTTTAGTCAAAACCTTTTTTGTCACGGTAATCATACTTTTATTAGATGATTCAGCTAGACCATTACCTTGTGGATAGTAAGTTGTGGAGTGTCCTAGTATGATGTTATATTTTTGGCAAAATCTTATCATGGCCATTGAATTAAGTGCTTACGCATTATCAATGACTATCTTTCGGGGACAACCAAACCTAGATAAAATATTTTCTTCTAGGAAACTGATTACTACCGAGTCAATTGTATTTCTTGTGGGAATAACTTCCACCCATTTAGTGAAATAGTTTGTAGTAGTTAGAATCCACTTGTGTTGTGCGTTGGAGTGTGGATGAGTTTATCCAATGAAATCAAGACCCCATTGCTAAAATGGAGCTTCGGTTTTAACTGGAACTAAAGGTAAAGTTGGGACTGTTTGCTTGCATGTAAACAACTGACAAGGAGTACAAATTTGGACTTTAGTGTTCACATATGTGAATAATTTAGGCCAGTAATACCCAGATCTTAAGATTTTATAAGTCGTTTCCCACCAAGCATGGTTTCCTCCACACACTCCCACGTGGAATTCATCTATAACCCTTTTTTTTTTGGTCTCGACTAAGCAGCTCAGCAGGAAACCCAGGGGGTTTTTCCAATACAATTTACCATCTATGATACAATATTTTACAGTGTGTAACTTCAGTGTCCTAGTTTTAGATGGGGTTAAATAACTAGGACATTGAAGGGTCAATAGGTAAGAAACAATATCACGATACCGGACTGAAGTAGAGAACTTGTCTTGAATCTCAGGTGTGGGTGTAGTGACATCAAGCTCATCTATTTCTAGAAATCCCTCGTTCTCTTGCAACTGATTTATCCCAAGTGATTTTAAATTTGATTCGGCTAGCAATTTGGCCAAACCCTGACCTTTGATAATTTTAGTTGGTTTGAATTCCAAGTCGAACTCCTGAATTTTAGCTAGCCACCTGCCTCTTCTTTCTTCGTTGTTTGGTTGCACCAGTATATCTTTAATAGAACTTGAAGGCACGCAAGCAATGATCTTTGAGTGCAATATGTAGGTTCAGAAAGCCTTAAGATATTTTACCATTTCATAAGCTTGTTTTTCCAATATTTCATATTTCATCTCAGCATCTCTGAGACTTATGCTAAAAAATGCAATAGGCCACTCAAAACCTTCCTCATTTTTCTGTAACAATACAGCTGCGATTGTATGTTCAGAGGCAAAAAAAAAATTCAAAAACTCTTTTTTGTAATCTGGGCTTGCCAGGACTAGTGCTTCGCTTATTACTTTCTTGATACGTTGAAGTGATGCTTTGGCTTCATTTTTCCACTTCACCTCACTGTTATTTTTAAGAATATCTGTAATCAATTTTACAATTTCAGAAAAGTTAGGGATGAATCTTCTCAAGAAGTTTACTTTTCCTAAAAAAGACTGAATTTATTTTACGTTTCTAGGAATATTTATGGTATCTATCACCTTGTCCCTTTTGGGATCGATTTTGATTCCATCTCTAGACACGATATGACCCAAGAGTTTACCTTCTTGCATTGTGAAATGGGATTTCTTGGGGTTAAGTGAGAAAAAAATTTTGCAACATTTCTCGAAAGTTTGTTTGAGGTGTGTTAGATGTTCTGCATCAGATTTAGAGAAAACAGTCAGGTCATCAAGATAGATAATGACAAACTTATCCCTTTCGCCCACGAAAGAGATATCCATGGCTCATTGGAAATTTGCCCCTACATTCATTAAACCAAAAGGCATTTTGTCATACATAAAGGTACCCCAAGGGGTAGTGAACACAGTTTTTTCTTTGTCATCTTGATGTACTGCAATTTGATTGTAACCTAAAAAACCATCAATCATGGGAATTCTATTAGCTCCAACCACTTTTTCTAAAACATGATCCATCTTAGGTAATGGATAATTGTCCTTAAGTGATGATCGATTCAGGTTTCTAAAATCTACACACAGTCTAATCTCACCATTTTTATTTCTCACTGGGACTAAATTGGCTACCCACTCAGAGTATCTCAGTGGGGCAATGATTTTAGCGTCCATGAGTTTTTTTACTTCTTTTTCTATTACCAGTAGTAGGATAGGGTTAATCTTCCTGAGTTTTTTCTTAAAAGGTTTGACACCTGGTTTCAGAGGAATTTTATGTTCCATTATAGTAGTTTCATAAGTTCACAATTCGTCATAAGACCAAGTGAAAACGTCTTTATATTGTCTAAGCAACTCAGCATACTTACTTTTGATTTCGGGAGACAGATATTTGGATAATTTCACCAACCTAGAATTTTCTTTGGTACCTATATCTCAATCGTCGATCTCCTCTGGCTGAGGTTGTAAGGTAGACTTCAAAGGGATGCCATCATGATTAAATATCCTTTCTAAGGGGATCAGACCCTTAGGTATCTAATTATTTTTTAAAACAAGCATCTGGTGGTTAGCGATTTTATCTTGGAACTCTTGGGGGTCTTCACCTTCCCGCATGATCCAAATAGGGTCATTCTGGTTTTCTTGGTCAACATGTGTTTCGGCAAAGTCATCTATTGTCTCTAAAAACTTATGGAGTTGTTCATCATCCTCAAAAACTTGTTAATGTTGTATGTTATTCGGTATGGAAGGCCTATGTCTCATTAGTATATGGTATTTTATTTTGAAAGCAGTGGGAGGTGTGAACGTTGAAGCTACTTTGGCTAATGCATCTACCTGTTGATTTTCTGCTCTTGGAATATATTGAATATTGACAGAGGAGAAAAAAAATTCGATCAGATCCCAAACACAATTTCGGTAATACATTAACCTAGGATGTTTGGCATGGTATTGATGATTTACCTATTTCACAATTAACTCTTCATCACCAAAAACTTCCAAGTTTAATTTTCATTCTCCTGGTATCTTCTAATCCTAACACTAAGGCTTCATACTCACATACATTATTAGTGTGGTCGATGTTCCACTATAACCTATAAGAGAAAGGGATAATGAATATGTCACCAGGTGCCACAAAGAGCACTCCAGCCCCTGCTCCAAAATAAGACAAGGCACCATCAAAAAACATTTTCCAAACACTAGTGCTATATACATCCTTCTTTATTTGTTCTTTTTCTTTTTTATTTTCTATACAAATTTCCTCTATACATACATCAATATCGTCATCGATAGATAAAATACAATTGCCTAAATCTTGATCAGCAATATAAACAGGGTAGTTATTTGGGTTATGTGGGTTACTTACCATGAAGGCCAACCTGGTTTCTATGTACAAGCACGTGAATTGTCCTCCAAAGACTGGGATCGTGTCTTACGTAATGTCAAGTTGGAGGGATCCTCCAAGTTTAGCGCCCCAAGACCTAGATAAGAGAATACCATACTTTGGGGGTATATCAGCGACAACCACATCCATTAGGACGCTTTTTGCAGGTATATGTGCAAGGTTAACAACTAAGTCTTTTATCATGCCTATACAATTAACTTTTCTTGAATCAAATGAACATAAATATCCATAAGGTCTGGTGATTTCAAGACCAAGTCTATCCATAATGGCTTTAGGAATTACATTATGAGAGGCTCCAGAATCTAACATGTAATTATGGAGCAGGTGATCGTACATAGTCAGTGTGATATAGAAAGGGGCAACGATGTCTTTGGAAACTTTGAAATGTGGACCGAAAAGTATGTCAGGTTTGTCATCTTCCAAATTTATAACATCGACTTGGATTTTGTTTTCTGAAAAAATAATTAATTTAGCGGTTTGTTTTCTGTAAATTGGATTTTTTGCCAGTTCGACAAGGGGTATAGGTATTTTGATTTTATTTATTTCATTTTCCAGATTAAAACTTCCTATTGTTTTGCCGATCTCTATGGTTTGGGTTTCTAACCCCTTCTTTTCAGCTTTCCTTTATTGTGAGCTTTTCGTTTCAATTACAGGAACCTCCACTTTCTGTGTGTTTACGACTGATGTTTTCGCTGACTTTGTCTTGGCAAGCTGTGTGTCAGTGATCTTAGTTTTTGCAATCTGATTTTCAACGATTTTTTAAATCGTCTTGTCAGTTTCACCCCTAGGCAGAATCGTTTTCACTAGGGCAGTTGTGAATCTCTTGTTTCTAGGCCTTATATTGTACTTCTGATGAATTTTGACCATTATATCATCTGTGATTCCCTGATAGGTTGAATCTTCTGTAAAATTGTTGTTCTTGTTATTCTCAGATCTATGTTCTGTAGTTAAATATTTTTCATAATCTTGTCTCATTATATAAGGTTGTAGGCATTCATCACTAATATTATTTATATTTTCTTCTAACTCTTCAAAATCCTCCACGTCTTTTGCTCCTATAAAGTTTTTTCTTTTAAAGGGGGTTTGGATTTTTTGATCCTCATTCTTAATTTGTCTTGGTTGACTTTGAGGGTTAGGTTTCCTTCTGAAATCCTTTCTGGGAAAATACTCATTCTTCGCTTGATCTAATTACATTCTTGATATCTTATTTGATAGTTCTTTGATGATTCTCGCCATAACGTCCATTTTGTCTACCGAAGATCTTCTTGATCTAGAGGGTCTCCCTTGTTCTCTGTATCTTCTAGTTTCTTTGTTTCCAGTATCAAATTTGGTTTTCAACTTTCCTAATTCCATCATGCTTGATTCAATTTATAAGGCATCATATTGAATTTTAGTGAGGTCTACAAATCTCCTCTCCCTCAATAAGAGGGCGAAATCAGGGTCAAAATCTCCAGCGAAGGTTACTTTCATTGCGGGTTGGGAGGGTTTGACCTCAGCTGTAATTTTATTATAAATTTTATTAAACCTTTATGTAAACTCGAGAACTAATTCAAAGTTTTTCTTTCTTAGAGCCCCAAATTCAGTTAGATAATAGAGATGGTCTTTCCTTTCCCCCCACTGTCTAATACAAGAATTTTCAAGTTCCTCATATGACGATATAGATCCTGCGACTAGGCCTCAGAACCAGGTTCTTACCTGACCTTTCAAAATTCTGAACCAAGAGTATAAAGTAGACATCTTCATGTTTGATTCCAAGGATGTCAGTGAATTGGTCAAATAAATTGATGTGTTCGGTTGCAGTTAAATCACCCTCTCTTGTGAATTTCGGCAGATTCTTCATGTAGTTTTCAGGTAAGTCATGGAGGGGAACTGGGAGGACCAAAGGAGCATATCTGGCAGCCACCTTTGCAAATATTTGAGGGTGTGGTACTTGTCCGCATGCTCCTCCTCCTCCAACACCACCTCCAGCCACACCTCCTCCAGCCGCAACCATTGATGATTTAGAGGTTGATGCTTGGATACTATAAGGAAGGGTTTCAGGAAATTGGTTATCAAGGGATAGAAAACTTGAGGAAGGGGAACTAAGGAAAAGTGGACTAGTTTCTTCAAACTCACAGGGTGAATATAAAGGAGAATCAACAGGAGTCGTGTCGAGAAAAATAGGATGATCGTAGGATTTCTGAGAGATAGGAAAATGAACTTCATGAAGTGAAGAGGTGTCAATTGAAGCTGTAAGTGAGGCAGATCTTTTACCTCTATTGGTGAAAGAAACGGTTGGGAAAATCTTAGTTTTAAAATTAGGCAAGACCAAACCAGGCTTAGGGGTTACAATCCTATTGGCATGTAATTCCCTGCAAGGAACTGGGGTATTCAATCCTTCAAATTGACCTCTAGTGTTCGACTCTGTAATTTTAGGTTGATAAAACTTATTTGTCGATGATATAGTCTGTTTAAGGTATCTTCTTGATTTTAAATTTTTTTCTGGATCGGGAACAAGCGAATTCATTTTGTCGTCTAGGTTTTCCTAGGCAAATTTTTTCTGGATTGGGATCAGGAACAGGAAAACTGATGGTTAGTGATTTCCTAACTCCTAGGGGAAAACAATTACAAAAATGCAAACCTCAATCATTTGCATGATTATCTTTTATTTTTCTATCGTCTCGATAATATAATATTTCAAAATTATACTTCATTGTTTTATTGAAGTATCTCCTTCTTTCGACCCAATATATTAAATACATTTTTCAAGAAAGTGTACAAAATTTCTGGGAGGCTCTGGAAAATCCTTCACTTTGAATACATAAAATTTTCTCTGAATTTTTGGAAGCCAGTCTTCAATACCCTTGCCGGAAAACTTAATTGATTGTAATTTTAAGTTTGGCTTAACCAACCACCTGTCTATTAGGGTAACATCAATTTCCTTTAATTGTGAAATTTCCATCTGAATTTCATTCAAATTCTCTTTGAAATTCAACTGGTGTCTTACAATGTTTATCTATCCTAGTTGCCCAGTGAAATTATCGCTTCCAATACCTAATGATCCCTTGTCCAACAAATCAAATATTTCTTCGCAATCGTCTTTGATTTCTTTGGTTATTTTCTTGTTTTTTGATATGTTGGTTTCCCATACTTTGAGCATGATATCTCCTTTGATCTGCTCTGGGACAGATAGCTTTGGAGTTTTCTATACCTCTTCATTTTCTGAACATACAACTTCCCTTTGAAAAGTGGCCCTTGCTGCTTTAGTTTCTTTTTCTTTAAAAATAATATTATCAAAAGAATTGCTCACTTCGTGAAAATAATTCTAAATAATCTCTACTTTGGAGATTAATCTTTGTTGCTCAGCTTCTATCCTCATATGTACTTCCAGTGACAGGTCCTGAAAAAATTTCAAGTCTATCACCTGATTCTGAATGGAATTCAATCTCTCCTACAATTGTCTCGCTAATTCTTCCTGATGGATTGCCTACCCTTGACAATTTTTCATTTTCTTCTACAACTTGTCCAATATAGACTTAAGCAATTTAATTTCTTGCTTGTCGACAGCTCTGGCCTACTCTAGACCTTTATTTATTTCTTCTTTGATATTTTTCTCGGTATCTTTTAGTTGGTTTTGCAACTGAACTATCCTGTGGTTACTCTATTTCAACCTTGTTCTCATATTGTCAACAATGAATAGATTTGTTGTTGCCAGAGCTCCCATGGAGCATGCTACCTCTGTAGAGAAATATTCCTCTTCCAAGTTCTGCCCATCTACCAACACCCTGTGTTTCTTTACCATACCACCTTCTCTCATATACATCTCCTACTTTAATACAACCTTCCTCTTTTTACTGAAAAAGTAATCAGAGGGAGGTATTTCTTCTCTAGAGACATGGGTGAGGACAATAGCATATAAGACTCCTATCTAAGGGAGCCCAAAAATAGACTGTAAAAGGGTAAAGGAAGCAATGGGATTACCCACCTCTGTGGATTTTTTTCCTTTGTTGTCTTGGGGGTATCAACATGAAAAATAGATGATGAAGGGGGAGTAGATTGACTGGACTTGAGAGGTGTCCCAGACCTTGTTTATCTTTCTACTCCTGGATTCTCTATCTGTGGGACTTCTTTGTTTTGTGAATATCCTTCATCTCCCTATGGATTTTCCTCGGTGTCTGCTTTTCCTACATTTCTTGTCTGAAACCTGGGGGAGTGTTTTCTTGTTCTGAAGTAGGGGTTGTTGCTTCTCCCTGCAATACCTTGGGAAAACCACTTCGTCTGTGTCTCTGGAAGGTTAGAAAATTGGTTTTCAAGTTGGATGGTAATGTCTGTACCCTGTCTAACACCTCCTCATAGGTTTTGGCCCCTTTGAAAATTTCATTGCAAGGGGATTCCTCATGTTCATATGCTTTCATGCCATAGTGAGCCATGTGATTTCCCACTATTTGATAAGGGTAGTGTTTCCAGTGTTTGAGATCCACCAACTTAACCTCCTCCAGAGATGCAACTTCAACCTTGGAATGACCCAAGTTGAGTAGCAAAAACTTCCCAATCTGTACAGGGAAGACCAGCCAGAACTTCGACAACCACCTTGATTTTTCCTATGACTGACTCTGAAATACGAAGGGGTGCACAGACATACAACATCTGATGCACCGGTATCACCATGAAATGACAAATTTCGTAAAAATAATCCTTAACATTTTCTTCCCACAACTTAGAATGATATTCATGAATAGGTTCAATGCAGGTTGGGTTCCAACTCCAATTCATCAAAGGGAAAGGAGTCGTGAAACATATAACATCCATAATGTATGTGAACATGTAAAAGGCTATTGGTCGGCCACTAGATCTAGTGATTTGATACTCTATAACCTCCTTATCTAGGTTATCTGATAGAATCTTGTTCCAATTGAAGCTATAGGCTTCAGCTGCTTCATGTAAAAGGGGCACCCATTCTATAGGGAAATGGGTAGGAATTTTCTTCCCGAAAAGTCTACATAGAATCATAGCCACATAGACCATGTACTCATTCAATGAGGTTGTGGCATAAATGTTATGGGTATCGGCCCTGAATTTTGTTGGGTGTCTCCACCAGTCTTTGATTATGCCGGGGTATGTTTGACATGCCTCTGTGCATTATTTCCTTTGAAATTCACTTACAAATTCTTTATTATAAATATATTTAGAATTGGGAGACAGTTTGTACATTACTTGTATATGCTCCAATCTGAAAGAGCTGACAACGACCCCTTGGCTGTCCAAAATGCTTCTCGTCTACACGTCTGTCCTCTCTAAAGCCCAACTGATCATATCATTGTATGTCATGTGTCATGGGAATGTAGCTACTTTGTGAAGTGTGGACTCTACTATGTCCCATATTTTTTTATCAGAATCATCAGGAAAATTCTTGATTTTGTAGTCCAAGGTTTCGAAAATTTGCCTCCAGGATTTGATGGAATCAATGACATGCGGTGTGGTATCGGATATGATGTCTCCTTCCAGGCTTGATCTTTAAGCTTCTTCTTCACTTTTCTTACGTTCCTTTATAGGTGCCATAATGTTCGCGCTAGACTGAAAAATTGTTTGCAGAGGAACAATATATAAGCCTGGATAACTGCAACTCACTCTTGATTGTAAAAAACAAGAATGAAATTCGAACTACAGAACATTTATTAACCTTTATCTTGTCTTACAATGAGAGTATTGGCACATGCGATAAGGAATTAATCTTTTAATGAGGAAGATATGCCTGGAGATACACCTTCATGTCAAAAATATCTCCATTTGTCCATTATTAATACTGCCGCATATTGACGATTTCAAACTGGAGTTTCGAAAGGACTGCTTTCAACAAATCCCGAAATGCGAAATGCAAAAAGTAGTTTAGTCATTATTAATCCCATTTTAAACTAACTTAATTTAGTTTTAGACTTTGTTAAAAATTCGTGATTTCGCATTTCGGAGTTTCGGGAATCCTGTACCCAAGTGGTATGTCATAAGAAAACCCCGAATTGCGATGGGATTAATTTAGGCGCTAATCACTTGTATTAATTCTTTAATTAATTGAGATTAGTAATTAATTTCTTGTTTTCGGAAAAACGGGGATCAGGCGTTCGAGGGTCGACATTTTGAAAGCACTTTGATACAAGAAAACTTGAATTGTGAAAGATTAATGAATTGTTGATTGTGTTTAAGACTTTAATTAATCACGACTAAAGGGTACTTTTTGAAATGCACGTCGGGACTTATAACACTCATTTTTTTCTTTTTCATTTCTTTAAATATAAATCCTTTTCGAGATTTCGGCACCGGGACTCTAGAGTTGTTAACTAAAAATCATACCTCATGAAAAGACGAATCTCGAAACCCAAAAAAATCGAAAGACATTTGACTCCTTTTTAGGACTAAGGGCGACTCCATGACTAGGAAATAACAAAGTTTCAGGTTTAAAGGGAAAAAAATTAAACTTTGTGTCAACATGTTAGAATGATGGTCATAGCTACAACATTCAACACTGATCAAAATAATGTCATAACAAATAGATTCGTATCAGAATAATCACACCTAGGTTGCATTATTCCTCTGAATGTGTTGGATCTTGACATCCTTTTGGATCTATGGCAAGAGATCCCTTCTCCAGCAAATACCCTTTAAAGCTTAATTGTTTAAACATGTGTGAGTACATACCTCTGACGACATTTGGAGGTAGAGGCACCATCTGGTAGCAACGGTAATGATCACCAACTCTTAATAACTTCAAGGGTGACTGCAACTGGTACTATAGCTACAACTGCAACTGATACTACAACTGCAATTGATACTACAACTAGTTATGAGACTACAACTTAGGGTTTTATGAGGAAACCCTAATTTTTCAAACTTAAAATTTTGAAAGTCTGATCCAGGGGATAGATGCACTGAGTTGAGGCAAGTAAGCTAGTGCAGTCAGATTTATGAAAATCCAACTTTTACTCCCTCAAACTTGACCAGTGGATTTCCGGACTGGTGCTTCTGGTTTTTTGGTACTTTTGGTACTTCTGGTACTCTGGTTTTCCGATTTTCTAGTACTTTGTGAAAACTAGGGTTTCACTTTTCGGGAGATCTAGCCATTGAAAAGTTGTGATGAGGATGCCAAAGTGATCCTTGAGGAAGGGTGCACTTTTCGAGATGGTTTTGGGGATGAAATATGTCTTCAATAAAAATCCCTAATTTGCATGTATGGAAACAGTGACGTTTTTCACTTTCTCATGTGAAAGATGCTCTCTTCATCTTAGCTCTGATACCATGTTAAGTTTTAAGATATTATTAGAGTTATTTTCATTTCACTATATAACAATAGCATAAGATAGGATCACTGAGAAATACACAATCACAAGAGACACACCATTTATCCTAGGAAACCCTCATGGGGGATAAAACCCAACAAAACTTCCTTATTATAGATAGCCAATATAATGCCAAAAGATAACTCAAACAAATAAAAAAAGTCATCTCCCAAGAATGTGCCTCTCTGTCTCTCTCTCTTCTCCAACTGCATCTCTGAAACTTGCTTCTCAATGAACAAGTGTGTGTATGTCTAAGTGAGGTGCTAGCCTCCTTATTTCTACAACTCTAGCATGTGTCAAGGTGTCTTTTCATTGGCATGGTCGACTTCTTCTTCTAGGTGATTCTAACCACCTTTAATATATATTATGGGGCCCTTTAATATATTATGGGGCCGACTTCTTATTCTTCCTATTACAATTATGTTTTGACCAATCCGCAAAAGGGGATTTGGTCTTTTACAATAGCTGACATGATCAATCCCCAAAAGGGGATTAATCTAATGAATAATACATCAATAATAATTAGAACACACTTTGCAGTTACATTATTTCAACAGTTGTGCCATCTGGTCCATCTCTTTGTTCCATCAAGCGAGCATGCGAAGCTAATTTTGGAAGCTCACTATACTCAGGTGGCAGGACACTTTGGCGTCAAAAAGACAGTGGCAGTGCTGCAAAAACATTTCTACTGGTCGAAACTTCGATAGGATGTCGGCAAGTATATCAGGCCCTGCACTGCCTACACTATTACCAAATAAACCACTAAGAAACAGGGCCTGTACACCCCTCTGCCTAATCCTATCAGGCCATTGGAATCCATCTCAATGGAATATATGTTGGGCCTCCCATCTACCAACAGGGGAAATGACTGTGTTTTTGTGGTTGTTGATCGCTTTTCCAAGATGGTGATTCTAGCCACCTGCAAGAATAACATCACATGATAAGCCACTGCCAAGCTCTTCTTTGAACGAGTATGGGTACATTTTTGGATCCCACAAACCATTATCTCAGACTGTGAAAATTGGTTCCTCATCTCATTATGGTCGAGCCTCTTGTGACTCCTGGATACCAAGCTCACCAAATCCATTGCTTTCCACCCCCAGACAGATGTCCAAACTAAGGTTATCAATCGGATGGTCACACATATCCTGTGCATGTACCATTAAAAACACCCCCGCACATGGGATGATACTCTTCCCTATGTCAAACATAGCTACAACCGAGCTCTGCATAGCTCAACTGGACACAACCCCTTTCAAGTGGGGTTGTGATTCCACCCATTGGGCCCCATGGATGTTGCACTACCCCTGGAGACGACCTCGGTCGACTCATCCCGTGCTCCACCAGAAGCTAACAAATCCACCTGGTTCATTGAGTGGATCCAATACATCCGCCAACAGGTTCAGGATATTCTATAGAAGTCTAATGCCAAGTAAAAGCAGCACAATGACCAACATCGAGTGCCACATAAGTTTCAGGTGCGCGACAAAGTTTGGTTGCATTTGCAAAAACAACCCCTTAGAGGGCCCCATCATAATATTTGCCCACTCCATTATGGGTCGTACACCATCACCAAGTCTATGGGTGACAATTATTTTTAGCTCAACATCCCCCCCTTCCTTGGTCTGCATCCAGTCTTCAACTTGTCTCTACTTCGACCATATTTCCCACCATTATTGGAAACCTTAGAGATAGAAGAGTAGTTGACACCAACAAAGCTCAAAAATGACTGCATACAATAGGCATCCAGTGATCATATTGTGGACACAAATATCAAGGGAACTAGACATCAAAGGATCTAGATTTATTGAGTCTACAAAGCATGGCAAATCCTGCACTAAGGCAAGTGGCTCACCCAGGGCCAAATTCAACAGAAATTTACTCATCTGATGGTGGAAATCAATGCAATGGAGACCATTTCTTCCTAAGGAGGGAGTATTGATCCAATTGTATATCGGTGGCCACCCACCTATTCCACTAGCTCAAAAAATAGTTTTCCACCTTGGCAGTTTTTCGGGTTCCAAACTTCCAGGGCCGTTCTGAGGCCCTAAACGACATTTTTTTGGGGATTTGTGGCCTAGGGAGCTGCCAAACGCACTTCCCTTGACCACTCAAATTTTTTCTTCTCGATTATACCTTTCCAATGGGCTATCGTGCGCCTAAAACATAGATCGTATGCAAAAGTTACGACCCTGGGAAGTTGATGTACATACTTACCCAAACGGGGCCCACTTGAATTTTGGCACTTCATCTCGTAGGGTGAGGTTTTTGGATGTATAGGGTTTTTGAAATTCCTGTTTATTGTAAAAGGCCTTCAGATCCTCATTGTAACCATCTTCTTTCGAATGAGTGTAGCCATCACATCACTTCTCATAGATAAGCCGCCAACATTCCAGCAAGCTTGTTTTCCACTGCATTTTACAATTTCAACTTATTTCCTTATTGAATAGAAAACCAATTTTACTGGATCTTTGTTATTTTGTGTTAAGAATATTTTAATAATTTGTATTCATTTCGTTCTACTCATAAAATATGGATCAGTGGTATCAGAGCGGTCTGCAACTTTTCGTCTTAATGCATGTCCCCAACGAGGTCAAGGTACAAATAATTGGGTCTCGATCTTGTTTCTCTTGAGGAAAAAATATGTCACACACCCAAGCGACCTCTCATGGAAGGAGAAAATAAAGATGATGAGACATGATATCCTTTCAAAATGTTGCTTGAGGAATCCCTCATGCAACAGAGGAACATGATGTTGCATAGTTTCGCGCAAATCCTTCGGCGGCTACCAACAGACGACACATCTTCCTCGAGCGGAGGCACTKCCCCCTTCAAGGTACAAATCATCTTCGATATTCCTATATTTGAAGGTTAGATAGACGCAGATATTGTAGACAAGTGGTTGAATCTACTAGAAGGGTATTGTTCTGTCCATAACTTTTCGAATAGAGAAAATATTATTTTTGTGCTCCTCAAAGTCGTTCCCCATGTCAAAGATTAGTGGGAAAATTTCTGTGAGAAAAAGGAAACAAAGGAACCCTCATTATTTATAGTCATGGCCACATGGGAATCCTTCAGGGATGATATTAAGGAACTATACTATCCTATCAGAAGTTATGATGACTTGTATAGAAAATGGACCACACTGTGCCAAGAAAGAGACCAAGTAGTGCCATAGTTCACAAAAATCTTCCATACCTTACTCACCAAGTTGGGTATCAAATATTCATAGTGACATCTGGTGCTTAAGTATCACAGTGCTCTGCATAGATACATCTAGATGGAAATGGAATTTATGGACATCTCTTCCTTGGGCATGACCTACTCATATGTCGTCAAAATAGAGAAAAAGCTCAAACAAAATACACGACAATTTGGGCCTGGGAACTCCTCACAGCAAAATATAGGAAAGGGTGGCCCCAACCCATAGAACAAAGGACAGAGAAAATATGGACAGTATCAAGACAACCATTCCAAGCCACAAGCAAAGAAGTGTTGGAGCTACTTCACACACACCTAGGATTTATTTTTCCTAAGGTTTTCCCTTGTTTATTAGTCATAATTAGTCATTATCGAGTCTCCTATATTTTAGGGGAGAATATTCCACCTGGAGAATATTCTCTTTCATTTGACACTTCAGTTTGACTAGTTGAGTTGAGTTTAGATATTGCATTGGTTTTGTCACCATACAAAATTGGGATCATCACCATGCTAATTCGACCTTTCCTTGGTATCATCACCAGACTGGTGCATTACCCTTGATTCCCTGAGTTAACTCCTCACTACTCTTTGTTCAATCAATTAACTGAAGACTAGTTGACTACTTAACTCAACTAGGTGGAATTTCACTCCCGTAATTGCCTGAGAGACTAGACTAGGTGGAAGTTCACTCCCATAACTGTTGGTGTGTGTCCAGATCACTCTAGACCACCACTATGGCACATTGGTTCTCCTCTAGTGTGAACTCATTGAGTTATTCAAAGTATATCATGTGTAAATTATTCATTATTCACAACGGTTAATGTTGGCCCTCAACCAATTTTTGTAGAACCTTGGTCGTGTTTGACCAATTTTTGGACTTCGACAGGATGGTCGAAGATGGAGTGCCCAAGCGAAGTGGAGATCGTAGGCTCTCACCCCCTTTTATGGTATTTTTGGGTTTAGGGCTTATGTAACAGGTATGGGATGTCGGCCCATGGGTTTACCCATGCTTAGGCCCCATTTGTAAATGTATAAATAAGTAGTTAGGGATTGTAAGAAGCATCATATCTAAGTTGTCTTTGTGAAATATATGTAAAGGTTTCTAAGTGCGATTAGTTGTAAATGCTCTGTGCATACTATGCGTTGCGAACTTGAAAAGTTAAGTGCAAATGATTGTAAGAAGGATTTGTGTTGTGCCGAACTTGGGGAAGGAGGATCTGGAAAAGTGCACGCAGATCTCATGTCCTATGCGGAGTCAGGTTTTGTGGCTCTGTGCATGTAAGAAGATTGAAAGAAGATAATAAAGAAGATGAAGAGTTGGTGGACGTAGCCCCACGCTGTGGGTGAACCATGTATATCATGTGTTTTGATTGATTTGTGTTATTGATGTGATTTATGCTTAGTGTTAAATCTTTATGTATGTTAGATGCATCTGATGTAGTAGCTTAGTTCTTAATAACATGAATGAATGCTAGATCGGTTTGATGTTATGTTCTAAATGGTTAGATATGCTAAGATCTTGTTGAATATTGCATTGTTCTGTAATTAGGGTTTTTATCTGGGATGTGAATAAGGGTAAAAGACTAATGAATTTTAATTGTTAAGTGATTTGTTAAGTATTTTGATCACATATCGGTGTCCCAGCTAGGTTGTAGACACTTGAGTCCTACAACCCCCCGTGCCTCTACCTCGTGTGAGACTTCATCTGCTTCATAGGTGTTGTTGTAAGGGTTGGTAGTTAAGGTTTTTTTTGGTGCGTTGTTGAAGCATTGAACCTTGGGTCTCCCCCTGTGCCAACAAATGGTTCCATTGCCAGGACATGAAACTGTGATTGTTGGGAACTGAAGAAAAGAGAAAGTTATGTGCGTAAATCTGTTGTTGTAGTGTGCAGTACTCTACTTGACTTGTAAAGATCTATGCTAAGGAGAGAAGTTTGTTCTAAGAAAAGAGGTAAGATCTTAAATATGTGTGCTCTGATAAAGGTAAGATAAGTGGAAATTTTTGTTTCGAAAGAATGGATCTAGGTATGTTTGATAGATTTCGTCCTAGTCTGAAAACTAGGGCACAACTAGAAGAAAAAATATGTGATATGAATAGACCTGATAGAAATAGTGAAAGATATGTTATTCCTATGCATAGAAAGCATTTTTGGACTAACAAGTAAATGCAGGATCCTAGAAAGAATTTTTTACAGGTCCATCACTGTGATCCCAGAGCGCAGTATAGGAAAGGTTGGGGATCATTTAAGAGAAAGAGAGGATTGACTCTTTGTTATAGTTGTAGAAGACCGAGACAAGTTGCTAAAGAATGCCCTAGTAGAGGTCCTATTTTCCTTTTTTGTAAAGCTACTGGACATGAAGTTTTAGATTTCCCTAGAATGATTGCTAAAGTTGAGAAAATGAAAATGAAATAAGAAAACCATGAGCAAGGTCAAGAGACTAAGAATATACTAGAGAATCAGAAAGAATCAGAGGCTATATTATTGCAGATGAAAGAAACACTGAATGATCACAGAGGAATCAGTTTACCAGATATCTTAACATATAAGAAGTGCATAGAAACAAGAATAGGAGACTTCGACATAGACTGTGTATTGAATGCAGAAACACAGGTGAACATTATGCCAAAAAGTACTTGGGAAATTTTGGGAAAGCCTGTTATGATTCCTTCATTGGGAGGAATATGATTGTTTAAAGGAAAGTTGATAACCCTATGTGGAAGGCTTACCCATGTATCTATGAGTTCTCATGGAACATTGACAAAATAATAATTCGAGGTCATTATGTTTGTTGAGAACAACACTCCTTTTGCACTTTTTTTAGGAAGGACTTGGATTGAGAGAGATCGGATTTGAAGGAAAGAAGAAGAGGAAGATATAGAACATAAAAAGAAATAATTAAGGGATTTCATGGATAGGAGAATAGCGTGCTTAATATAAGAACATGAGGACAAGTCAAGGAAACTGAGGGTCAAAGACCTAGCTGTTGAAGTTGAAAAAATGAAAGAAGGCTTAAAGAACCTATCCATGCAGAAGAGAAAAGCACCTACTCCAGAAACAGTAAAAGAACAAGTATTACCCTCGAACCCTATGAAATATCCTCAACAGTGCGAAGTTACTATGCTAAGAGAAGATAAGAAAAATAATGGAAAGAGGAATCCAGAGCCGCAGATCATAGGAAAGAAAGAAAGAAATCTCCTTAAGAAGAAAGCAAAGCTAGAAAAATTATAGGAGGTTCCAGAGAGGACTTCGTAGAAGGAAGGCTTGTAGAACTTGAACCTTGTCGGAATAGTAGAACAACACAGACTAACACTTCTCCATGGCAAAGAAATGTGACTGTTGGAGGCATCTTGACCATTAGAACGACGCTCCAGAACGGCTAGAAACATAGTTATTGCTAGAAATATCGTCGTTGGACCATTGGGACCATGCCATAACGGATGGAATTGTATTGGTTGAGGCATTCTTGCCTGTTAGAGGAGTTTGTTACAACATTATCTATTTAACCCGTCAAATGTTGCACCGAGGACACTTTTGTGAATTATGATTATCTGAGCCCACAGAGAACTAATTTCTTTAGTACAATGCTTATTGATACCTCGCCACCCGTTCTGCTTACCTTGAGCATTTGTCCACCTATATGAGACATTTGATCATGAGCGTGCATGTCGAGCAACCTTAGCGCAATAGAGAAATATGTCAAAGATATTTTGATTGACCTCATGGTGGAGAAGGTCACGTCCGCAGGAGCACAAGCCTCATCAACGAGAGGATTGCAAGCCTCCCCATCAACTGCATGTTGATTTGGGCCATCCCGAAGTGTGATAGAGAAATAGAGCAAGCATCGTGACGACTTGGAAAACATGAAGCTCATCCCATCAATCATTCCTGACTATATCCCACCTCTAGTTGGCGTGGTTAATCGTGACAACATCTCGAGGGACTTCAACTATACACTAATCACTGCATACCTCCCGAAGGGGATACACGCAGTTGCATTGCAGTTAGGTAAGATTCTGATAGTAAAGATCAGTGATTTCAACTTGGGAGACTGCAAGAATTATGGAATGCTCGCACCACATAAGTACTTGACCAAGGAAACAGGTAAGAAGCCAAAGATAATCCTCCAACCGTGGACCATGGACATCACAAGATAAAAAATTATTACTATGATGAAGATACCACACTTCGACATACATCAGGAGGTTAACGCATGCATTAAAATCCTCTTGTCGTGCTTCCATGGAGGTTACTTGTGGTTGGATAGGTGCATCAATGTATATCCGACATTGATCCACTAGATCACTGGATTGAGCATGCAAGGACTAGGCGCTCAATATTTTTACCCAAGGAAGGCTATAGATCGTGCCCTGGCATAACGAATAAAGGACACCTACGGCGATGTGGAGAAAGGAAAGTGGGGCTACAAGGTAGCCTCCATCCAAAATGGCACAGTGCACCTATATTTCCAGTTGATCGCTGGTAAGTTCATCAGGAAAAACAGACTGACGCAGGTCACGGGGTTCGTCATCGACCTCACAGGGAAGTCTGTCGAAGGGATGCAGATGAACTGGGTGAGCTACCTTGTCAACCAGTTGGAGCAAGATTGTTGTGAAGTGAAAGACCAAGGCTACGAGTTTCACTTCAGCTAGCTGTTGATTCTCATTTCCTTCATCGCTTGGGAGATGCTGAAGGGAGAAACCTTCCATGAAGTTGAGTCGTCCAAAACACTGGCTGCGAGGTTCACTACCCTCTGGTATTCGAGTGACATGGTGAATAAATGGCGGTCCAATGCAGTGTTCCACACCTATTACTTGTAGCTGAAGAGGGCCATTGAATCCTTGCCTCGAATGACTCTGAATACACTTCATAGGTTAAGGCCAATAACAAAGTTCCGCGTAGACAGGCACTTCATTTACATCACTAGATGTGGATATGAACACAAGGAAGAGATCCAATCCTATTACAAACTCACTGAGAAAGATATGGAGGAAATAACCAAGGAATGGCCTGCAGAATTCCTTGTACCAGTCGAACAGACAAAAATCTCTGACCCTCATCAAAAGTCATGTAGTCACTCAGGAAGAGTATGATGGACTGGGCAGTAGTAAGAATAAGAAGAAGGAAGAAGTACAGGAAATGCACAGCACATCAGAGGAGACTACACCAGATTCACCTGAAGGGGGAAGAGGTGATGATGTAGACAAAGAAGAGGATGAAGGGGAAGAAGACAAGCAGGAACAAGGCAAAGTAACACCGCCTAAATATCCCCTTAAAAAGATAGAGACATCCAAGAAAAGAAATTTTTCTCCAAAGAAACCCTCAGCGTGGAAGAAGTCACGTGCCAATAAACCCCACTTACAAACTATACTTATGGTGGATGATATTGACCTCATCATCGTAGCTGTATCAGATACTTTCGAGGACATTTTGTAGCAAAGCGAAGCCAAACAAGATAAAATGTATGACTGGATTGAGGCGGAGATCAAAGGGGTACAACAGGCTCTTTATTCAAGCCGCATAGTGTCTACTGCATCGTTTTCATCAAAGGGCATAGAAGTAGGAGATGATCCTACCCAGCTACGTAGAATAGAATATGTGACACAGGCTCACCTTCGTCGGGTCTAGGAAGAAAAAGAGAAGGCCACAAAGGCATTGAAGCAAGCAAAGGAGTAATCCCTATAGAAACATCGAGTGGCGCAGCAAGAGAAAGATGACCTCCAGGCAAAATTTGAATAGGACAGAGAGCAACTCCAAAAAGAAAAATAACATCTACTCGTGGAGTAGATTGGAGTTAAATAAGTTGTCACTAGAGCACTTTTCTCTATGCCAGGCCTGGAATAGATGGAAGAGAAAAAAACTGAGAGCCAAGTGAGGAAGCTCGTTGAAGCCATTCAACAACTCCAAGAAAGAGTAGTAGAACTAGAATTGCAAATAGTGTCGAGCACTCTATAGGAAGTGCGAGATCAAAGGGAAGAAACTGCCTAGAGTGCAGTAAGAAGAATCAAGGCATTAGCCTTAGAATGCAAGCAACTCAATAATAGAAGTGCGTAGACCTATGAGCGCATTGTAGAGGACCTAGTGGGAATGTGTTGACCTACAAATAATAGATCTAGCTAAACAATGATACATACATTTGCAGAGAGAATTTGAAAAAGAAGAAGAAGGAGAGAAAGAATGGAAAGAATTCTCATTAACCGTTGTGAATAATAAATAATTTACACCTGGTATACTCTATATAACTCAATGAGTTCAACTTGAGGTGAACCAACTCGCCATAGTGGTGGTCTAGAGTGATCTAGACACACACTAGCAGTTGCGGGAGTGAACGGCCACCTATTCTAGTCTCTCAGGCAGTTACGGGAGTGAACTGCCACCTAGTTGAGTTAACTAGTCAACTATTCTTCAGTTAACTGACTGAAAAGAAAGTAGTGAGGAGTTAACTCAAGGAATCAAGGCTAATGCACCACTTTTGTGATGATACCAAGGCAAGGTCGAATTAGCATGGTGATGATCCCAATGCAACATCTAAATTCAACTCAACTAGTCAAAATGAAGTGTCCACTGAAAGAGAATATTCTTCAGGTGGAATATTCTCTCCTAAAATATAGGAGACTGGATAATGACTAATTATGACTAATAAACAAATAAAAACCTTAGGAAAAAGAAATCCTATGTGTGTGTGAAGTAACTCCAAC
>SNQJ01S0064576.1:15913-26571 GCA_010110895.2 Picea sitchensis
AAATTACAACTAATGGCCTAAAGCTGACATAAATAAAATAGCATTACTAATATAATATGCCCCAATTAAGGGGTAATGAGCCAATATTAGGGCTTAACACTTACACTATCCTTCCACCGTAATATGATCAAAGGTTTAGAATACACCCGAAGTGATCTTCAGATTGGATGACTCATGTCCACTTCAAGACTTCAGAATTTGGGACTTCGGGACTTAGGGCATCTTGGTGGTGGAAAAACTCCTGAAGTGAAAATCCTAGAGTGACGTAACTTGCTTACATCACTTAATGATGTGGCATGAGTCGAGTGTTTTCCACGTGTCACTCTGATTCTTGATATGCACGTACTTGAAATGTCGATTTCAACTTGAAACTTGTCATTATCAGACTGTTCCACGTGTCCTTGCTTACGTGGTATGTCAATGTGGTCTACCACATGTCCTCTTGAATCAGATGATTGAGGCTTACTTTAGATGATCCAGCGGTCAATAATTTATTTCGGCTCTCCGACTCTCCAAGCTTCGGGAATTTCAAATCTCAAACTGAAAATTCTTGAAGTGAGATTTTTTCGGAGTGTAACCTCCTCATATCTTTAGACACAAAGTGAATGATGTTTGTTTGATCAAGATATTTGATCAACGACTTGATTTGTATGCGATGTTTCTTTGTCTTGGTTTAAATCCAACGACCTTCCAACTTTTCGTATCCTATCCTTCCACTTTATTTGGTCTGACGATTGACGAAAATTTGGATAATCGAGAACTCAGACTTTCTGCTTATCCTGTCCTTCCACTCAAAAGTGATCCAATGCCCAACGGGTATTCGGGTATTCGAATTCTCAAACCTTTTGCCCCTCTTATCCTATCCTTCCACTTAAAGTGATCCAACGGTCGTGAAGACACTCAAAGCAGATCAATGATCAAGGATGATTGCAGAACCATAACTTGTGAGTCATTTAACTCATCACCTGAACTCCGCAAATTGAAGTTGTGCATTTTTTGGTGAGTCAACCAAAGTTTTTGATCTTTGAAGCTATAAGATCTGACGGTCCTGACTAATTGCGAGATTGGAAATAGCATGATTTTTAATTCTCCTTTCACTCTCCGCAATCTATACCTGTCGTAGATTTGGAGATTGTGCATCCAATGGTCACGAATTAATCCGACTTAATATGATCATTTGTTGGATCAACCACAATTGTCTATATTTGAGTTTTGCGAGATCTAATGATCTATACTGATTGTGGGATTGTAACCAGCGAGTCATTTGATTCTTCATTTTCTCTCCGCAATTCATCCCTGTCGTTGATGTGGTGATTGTGCATCAACAGTCTTGAATTGATCTGATCATTGACTAATCCCCCAATGATTATTTTGAGACTCACTGTTCCATCTCTTCTGAGATTTGATCTTCATTTGCTAACCCTCCTGAGCTTTTATCTCTTCATATCGTCTAACTGTTTGACATCAGTCATTATATGCTAACTGTTATACTGTTGATATTAATGATAATTTGTCATACCAACTTATCATCACATCAAAGACATCAGTTGTTGACATCAATGACACTATGTACAACAATATCCCCCTTTGTCATTGATGGAAACTCACAAACTTCATACACAATCTCCCCCTGTGATGCTGCTTCTCTCCTCTGAAGTTACTCTCCCACTTTAACATCAATGGCAAAAGGGTTTCTTCTCCTATGATTTGTTTGTCTAAAAAATTCTGATCAGAGTCTTGACCATTGGTAACTCCTCCTACAATCACACTTTTCCTGTCATAAATGAATGAATCCTTCTGACGTTGATTGTTGTCTCGCCCTGAATAGGTGCCAACTGATGCATTATTTTCTTGAGAGAAATAGGTTGGAAGAAGGATTACTCCTAATTTTTTCCTAAGATATTCAAATACATCTATGCTTAAGGGTTTTGTGAAAATATCTGTCACATGTTCTTGTGTCGGGACATATTCCAATTTAATGTTCTTATTTCCATCTTGATCTCTTAGATAGTGGTATTTTATGGGAATGTGTTTTGATTTTGAGTGTTGAACGGTGTTCTTGGAGAGACTTATCGCGCTTGTATTATCACAATGGATAGTAGTAGGTTCTTCAAATGCTATTTTGATGTCTTGTAAGGTTTCTTTCATCCATTCCACTTGTGTACAACATTCTACTACAACAATATACTCAACTTCAGTGCTAGACAATGAAATTGAGGATTGTTTCTTGCGTATCCAAGCTACCAATGATTCTCCCAAAAAGAATTCTCCTCCACTTGTACTTTTCCCATCTACACATCTGAACAAGCTTTTAAAGTGAATGAATCCTTGCTAGGGTACCACAAACCAAGATCTATGGTTCCTTTCAAATACCTAAAGATTATTTTTACAACTTGAACATGGGTCTCCTTTAGTGCTGCTTGGAATCTAGCCACCATCCCAACAACTTGCTTGACATTAGGTCTAGAAGTTGTTACATAGAGAAAGATCTCTTTTGTAACCTAGGTATTCATCCCATGTCTCTCCTCTCTTTTCCATATGCCTTCATCAACTTTTTCCTTTTTTGGTCGGTTAAGTCATTTTCCCATTACTGAGTGACTTAGTTCTTGTTTGCTTCTTTCCCTTTTGAGTCTTTGCACATTTATTTTTCTGTCTTTTTTGAAAGATGAAATATACGTCGTGTTTGGTTTGAATTACTTGTCATCATGTTTTTCATGGATTGAACTCACTACAGGTTTCCCAAGTGTTTTTGTATGAACAGGGAATGCCCGTGCACACGACGTAGCAATCCAGAGCAACAAATTTTGGGCTCATACTGTGGGAACAGACAAGTAAAGTTTCAATGGTAAGGATCCATGACCAAGTAAATCATATAAATGGTTTTCGTCCATTTGGGAATGCAAAATTGTGTGGATTTGAACACCCAGAGTCATCAAAAGACCTGAATCTCGAACTGTCGAAGTCCTGAATTGAATCAGGACCATACATCAACGGAGACATGTGGAAGCAGGTTGTCCACTTCAGGAGTTTTCCTTCGGGAGATATTCACGCTTCACATTTGAAACTCCTGAAGCCCAGATCTCTGAAGTAAATCTAGACCATTCATCAGCCATGACACACAGTAGAAAATCATTCACTTTGAGGACTTTCTTCCGGACGATTTTCAGGTTTCACATTCAAAAGTACCGAAGAATCAAAATACCTGAAGCTCGAACTGTCGAAGTCTCAAATTGAATCAGGACCATACATCAACATAGAAACATGGAAGTAGATCATCCACTTCAGGATTTTTCCTCCGGGAGATCTTCATGCTTCACATTAGAAAATCTCGAAGCCCGGATCTCCGAAGTGAATTTGGACCATTGGTCGGCCACGACACACGACAACAAATCATTCACTTCAGGGACTTTCCTACAGGTGATTTTTAGGTTTCACATTTGAAATTCCCATATAATCAAAGACTTGAAGTCTTGAAGTAAATCTATACCATCCATCAGATGGGACACGTGGCGACATATCAATTACTTCGATGATTTTCCTCTAGGAAGTTTTGAAGCGCTAATAGGTGAAAATCCTGAAGCCCAAAGTGTCGAAGCACATGGAAACCAACAATTGAGACATGCGGCAACCAACAGTTGAGACACATGGCACACTCATAAGGTAGGACACATGGCATTCATCTCAGGTCATTTGGTTGTGTCATTCACCCATTTCTTCGTGACACGTGTCACCATCTTCCCAAGACACCTCAGTAGTCATGACATCATACAACATCAGACCGCCATGTCACTTTGGGGATTTTCCTTTGGGAGATATTCACGCTTAACAGTTGAAACTCCCAAAGCCTAGACTTCCAAAGTGAATCTGGGTCGTTCATCCATCATGAGATGTGGCGAAAGATCAATCAGTTTGGAGATTTTCCTCCGGGAGATGTTTCATGTTTCACATTTGAAACTCCCAAATCCTAGACTTCCAAAGTGAATCTGGATCATTGATCATGTTATCACTCCAAGATTTCTTCTCAGGTTGTATTTTGAAGAAGCCCGATAACTTAACTATTCTCTGAATGATTCACCCAATGATGAGTATGTGGTTGGATCAAGATGAATATCTAACTCACTGGATTGTATACTCAAGACTGTCTAAGGATATTCAAATAGTGTAGGGCCTTCAAGAGATATTATCATATAGGTAGCGTATCAAATGGACAAGAAACTAATCACCTCAACCAGAACATAGGCATATAAAACAATACATATGATGGGTCAAGAAACTAGTAATATTACTTATGATCCTTTTCTCAATAATCAGATAGCGAGATGACAATCACCAATGGATTATATAAACATAGATAAAGAACATAATTCAACTCATAAGCATAGAACATAAATAGAAGAAGATATCTAACAATAACAATGAAAGAAGCCTGCAGGCTTAATATATAATATAAAGAGTTTTAATCACAATAGCAGCATAGTTTAGAACTCAAAATTGAACCCTCATGCCTTCTAAAGTTCCTGGCTTTATAGCCTTTTACAAAGATTTCCAGATCCTAAGAAACTGGATCAAATTTACCCAAAATAGAAATTCAAAACTAGATTCAAAAAACTAGGAATAGATCCTACTTTATAGTTCAAAATATTATCCTAATGATCTTCATGGTCTTCGACAACTGAACAAGTCCTAATAGGCTGATGGATTTGGTCTAAATTGCCAATCTGACAGACATGCAATTTTTTGCCAAAAATGGACAAGAAGCTTGATCTTTTCCACCTTGCTGGCACCTCCAAAACTGGAACAGGTAGTTGATATATATGCTTTTAATTATTATCCTTTAGTAGGAACCATACTCCTACCATATGGAAGAAAAAAAATGAGATCTATGCAAAAAGACACTTGATCTGGCCATCTCTGCGCTTTCGGTGGCTTGGGGAACAAAATCCATAGTGAGTAAGCCACTGAAAGCCCTGTTTTTGATTGCTAAGGGCGATTGTGCAAGCCTGACTAAGCCATCAAAAGGACATTCTTTGAAAGACGTATCAAAACAACAAAAATGTGTTTTCTTCAAACTTCTTGTTCTTCAAGGCTTCTCATTTAGGGCTTCTGCAACCTGAGCAAAGTCTTCCAAACCTGGATTTCCTTCATTTATCTGTCACTTGGCTAATGCAAGAAGTGACTAAATTTGAACAGGTTCTCCTTGATTCTGCTCCTGCTATGGCTGAATGCTACCAGATGAATCTTCCCCCACATCCATTGTTCGGTGTGCTTTTCCTCATGAAAAGGCCCAGGTAATCATATCCCATTTTGGCTTGAAGCTGGAGTATGATAATGAAAAATAGTACTTTTGATGTCTTTATAAGAAAATTAACACTCACAGGACTAACATTAAACTTTCCATCTAGTTCTCATTGGATGAAGTAAGCCAGTACAATCTCGATGTAGATGATAGACCACAACCATTTAGAAGGAGCACTAGACAAAGGTCTTGACACTTAACTCGTCATTGTTCTTGATGCTATCAATTGTGAGCATACTCCAGACAAGATGGAGTGTTTGGATACATTCTTTCTCTTATGTTTTGTTTGTATGCATCATGTTTTGTTGGCACCAATCTTGACTCCTCCACTTTCTTGAATGTGCATTGAAAATTGGGCCTAAACCTCCATTTTTTCAGAGCCGACAATTAACACCTTTTGCACATGCAGAGGACAAGATATCTAGATATATTGTAAGAATAGATACCTTGTGATCTGAACTCGGTGCTTGCACCTGACTTGTTGAATTTGACATGTGTATCTATGTTTTCACTGAGATTTGATGTCAACTTTTCATGCTGGTGACTTTCACTATTTGCAAAACTGGTAGTTGCGTATGTATATATCAAAACTTTGCATGATACACTTACACAATTTGACAACCGACACCTATTGATGAGGAGAATAGAATAAGATCTCAATGCTCAATGTTGGGTTTTGGTGACATATGCGCTGAAAGGCAGACTTAAATTTTGACTTGACCTGTCAACTTGACATGGGAATGGCCTGAGGTGTTAATATAATCGATGAGATATGTAAAAGATTAGTGTTGGCTTGGCGCTCAAAAAAGGGTTTGGTATATCGCATGGCTTTAGTGACTTGGATCGATATGATAGTTGGCCTATGTAATAATATAGCTTAGGGTTTATTCAGCCACTTTAAAGCACACACCTCTCTTGGTTTTACAAAAACTCAAACAAAATTATGAATACATCCAAATTAAAAATCTTGAGCAACATTGATCATTTTTGGTTTTGCAAGTCAATATGGCAGATCCAAAGACCTTATGGGCAATGATGAGATATTTCAAGGTTTGATGGAAGATTTAGAGCTCATGACAAATGGAAAAAGATTAAAACTTGACAAATTTTAATGTAAATATAGTCAAGGCACTTTCAAATTTTGAAAACAAATTTGAGCGCTAACAGATCCAGAGTCAACAAGAATCGTCGATCCTTGTAGCAAGTAAATGTCACCCAGATCTTGGATCGTAATCAGATTGACAACTATAGTTCATTACGGGGATGAAAATTGCCCGAACGTTAATTTTCCAGAGAAGTCCCGCAATTTAAACCATGGTTTTGTTGGAAGGGTACGTGGCAGCTTCTGGTGAATTATGAGCCCAAAGGTGGTCTGAATCCAAACCACCCTCGACAACCTCCACAATCTACCCTCCCTCAGAGTTCCCATAGGGTGGTTTTTCAATGCCGCCATTTTTCTTTGCACGCCACCTATTTTCCACTCACCTCCAAGCCTATATACCACCCTCTCTTTGTATGCCAGCTGTAGCCTTCACTACATGTCACCAACCCCATACTCTCGATACCTCCCACTCACTAGTCACACCTCCTCTCACTTTGTGACATCTGTCTTCACATGTCACCTCATCCCATCTTCCTATTGGGTGCCCATTTCCACAACTCCCTGTTCACAACCAATCATCAAAGTTAAAGCGAGGGGAAGATTCGAGTACAGTCAAATTAGACTACGCTTAGCTTGTGAAAGCTTAGACACAGACAGGAAGTTAGTCTCTGTCACAGATCGACGCAGGTTAGTTCCAGATGCACTTCAGAAAGCTCTGGTCACATAGTCGGTTATCTCCAGTATCCTCCAACAACTCACAGACATGCCATCACTTGACAACAGAGCTCTGCTCTGTCACTCTGAGGCCTATTTTTTGCCATTCAGTTCCTTCAGCATGCATCAGTTTTTTCTCAGAGACAATAGTAGTTTTATCTTGATTACGTTCAACATTTTCCTAGATTAGATGCAAGAGTGGTCTTCTGTGTGAGATAAGGACCACTCTTGTTGATTAATTTCAGCATCTTAGTATAGTTAATAATTTGATTTATAGACAGTTAGCTTAATTCAGGTCTCAATCCCCTAAGGACGAGGACCTCTGCAACTTTTCTTTAAATAGTTATTTTTTTGGATATTGTAAAGGTCGGATAATTTTTGGGAAGGAATAGGAATACAACAGATGGGTTGGAATCATTTTATGCATGGATTAAAGCTCTCTACCTAGTGAACATATTCTTGATGACAGTGTTTCGTTCAACTTCTTATGTGTTTTTATTCTTATCTTGAATACAGTTTTTTATTTGTGCAACGTGCTTTCATTTCCTTTCAGTTATTGTGTGACTTATTTTTACTAATACACAACCTGTCAAACAACTAATGCTTTGGTGAAAAATTGTCTTTGCAACCTATGGGATTTACTATGTTTTGATACATGTTTGATGTCTTGAAATATTATTTTGAGTATTGAACTTCTTATCGCAGATTATTCATTGATTAACCTATTGTTTCTCTTTGTTTTCTATTATTTCACTGGTCTGTCTTTTGTGTGCCATCAACCAAGGAGGGCCCTCATCCATATCATTTTGCCAACCCAACCTTTCCTTTGTCTTGATAGAATAACCCTCTGACCAAAATTAAAAGAAATAATCTTTCTAACTGATAGGTGGCCTAACTTTTCCCTTTAGCAGTCAAGTGTAGACTTTAGGACCAACATCTTCTAGGGACATTGTCGAGGAACATAATAATGAAATATATTTCCTTGGGATAATGAAAATGATTAGATCTAATCTTTGATGGTGAACAAAGACCAGACACATTCATACTGCATATCATTCACCTAGAGACTCCATGGTTAAAGAATCCAGTGGCGACTCCATAGTTTTAAGAAGTCATAGTTTCAGATGGAAGTCATCTTGGCTCGAAGGTTTTCCCCTTTAAATTTCTCTGTTGTTCCTAGTTTTCCAAATGTTGTTCCTACTATAGATGAGTGGGGTGATTTTTTTCCCAGATTTAGAGAACATAGAGATGACAATCCTGCTGAGCATTTCTTTGAGTTTCATGAACTCATGCATCAATGGGGAATACATCATGAGGATGTACTAATGAAGATGTTCATGTACTCATTAGAGGGAGATGCTTGTGAGTGGTATCGATCCTTGCCCCCTTCTAGCATATCTTCCCTGGAACAGTACCATGCTGGATTAAGTATCATTGTAAAAGGTTTTTTCCAACTGATTTAATTTTTGAGAACCGTTGTGAAGAATTTGAATCTCATATTCGACAGTCACTTATTAGTTCTTCTAGTAGTGAAAGTGAAGGGGAATTTTCCGTTTAGAAAGTGGAGTAATATTCAGTTACATATGAGTCTTCTTCTAATCCTTTTATTCAAAAGGATGGTGTTGGGAATTACATTAATGATGAAATTGATGATAACAAGGCTTTGGATACATCTTGCATTATTTTGGGTGACACGGATAGTCGTTGTTATGATACATTTGTTGTTCTATGTTCTCATAAAGATTTGATTAAATGTGAGGAAAGTGATGTTGAAGGTCACGAGAATGTTTTTCCCCTTCCTTCTGAAATTGTTGAGCAAAATGAAATCTATAATCTGAAGATGACATTCTGGAGCTAGAACAAGGACAAACCAGCAATGCTGGAGACATACCCATTCATTTCAAACAACAAGGTGAGCAGTATCTGTTAAATTTTTAATTAAAATAAAATACCAAGGCAAGTGTTTCTCTTCCCTAGGCGCCTAAGGGGGAGAAAGTACCTAATGTGGGTCCTAGTAATTTAATTTGTGAGATGCAAATTAAAAGGTGACTTTATGACTAAAGTGAGGGTGAGTGAAGAGACACCAAATCTCATCCACCCATCTAATCTAATCTCAATCGTTAGATTAGAAAACCCCTCACCTTCCCTCATGAGGTCGACTAGGGCAAGAGGGTGCACCCATTGTGGGTTGTTCATCCATTTTCTTGTTGAGAGAGCAAGAGAGAAAAGAGAAAAGAGAGGAGGTCAAGCTGCAGAAGATAGAGGTAGCATTTGCAAAGCTGGGTGCACATCCCAAGGAAGCAAGCTAGCACAGATATCAAGACAAGGTAAAACCATTAATGCAGACTGTACTGTACGGATTTCTAGAGGTCGTACAACCATTTTTAATGCATAGAAATTGAGGGAGACAACATAATACTTTTTGAGGAGTTTGGCATGCATCCCAAGGCTATCATACAACCATTTATTGGCACAAAAATCAAGGTAACTGCTGCAATTAATTTTTGAGTTTATTTCCGTACAGTCTGTACAATTTGGCATGAATTTCGAGGGTCGTACATCATGGTTTTCAAGAAGGTGTTCATGCTGGGTTTTTCGTACAGTCTTAGTAGATTTTTGGCATGAATTTCAAGATGGTACGTACATCATTAATTGTTGGGACAACCATATAGTTGTACGGATTTTTGGGATAGAAATCGGGGAGCATTTTCCAGGACTGTTCAGAAGGATTTTTTGTGAAAGAAAGTCCAGATAAGTTTGTGTAAATTTCTGGAGATGAATATGCTGTAAAAGAAATTTCCCAGAAGCTCAATAATAATAAAAATCCCTCTCTCACTGGTTTTCCCCTTGTGGGTTTTTCCAGGGTCGAAGTTAGACCGAAAATTCTTGTGTCTAAATTTTCTGAGTTTTTGATACTGCTGATATTTTATTTCTGCGTTGAAAATGATGTTCAGAATCCTCATGTTTCAGTTCTGAAGTTTATTTTCTGCTAAGTTTTTATATGCTGAAACTGTGTTGAAACTGGGTTTGGGCATTTAACTTTGGCTGAAAAATCAGCGAGACTGAAACTGGTTTGGGGTCTGAAATTTTAACATGTTATCAGAGCTGAGTTGAAGAGAAGCATATTTTTCAGCAGACAGAAAGTTGGGACAACAGACACTTCACAGGGTAGATTTTTGAATTTGTGATTTTCAGCAAAAAAAGGGTCATGGATACTGGTTTGAGAGTTGAGGATAGACTTGATGGGGCAACAAATTTTGATGCTTGGAAGGAGAGGATGATCTTGCTTTTGCAAGAGAATGAGTTGTGGGATATTGTGGAGAATACAACTACTCATCTTGTTGTGGTACCTACTGATGCTACTCTTCTTGTAGCCTATACTAAGAAGAGTATCAAGGCTAAGAGATTTATTCTTGATGCCATCAAGGATCATTTGATTCCCCACTTGACGGGGAAGACGCATGCCTATGAGATGTGGGAGTCTTTGACTAAATTGTACCAGAGTACAAATGAGAACCGAAAAATGGTTTTGAGGGAAAAACTAAA
>SNQJ01S0064577.1:0-11018 GCA_010110895.2 Picea sitchensis
AAATTTGGTTGATGGTGATGATTTTCCCATTGTAGGGGAACATCATCATTTGAAACACAGAAGAGGCCACTGCCTTCGTAGTGTACATGTAGCTACGTCCAAACAAGATATTGTAATCAAGCGGGGTGACGATAACCTCAATGTCGATGAGAATGGTTTTGCCCCCAAGTTCGATGGGGACATTTTGGAAGATCCCTTCAGGGGAGGATGGTCAACCATCATAGGCTCTCAAAGTGATGGCGGATGGTACTGGCTCTGGGGAGCCAAGTTTCTGCCATACAGTTTTGGACATGATGCATGTGGATGCACCTTCATCAATGATACACCGATGAACTATGATGTTTTGAATCTTGACTGGTATATAGAAAGCTACCAAAGCGGGGAGACGAGGTTCCCCACTATCTAGATCAAATGTGATGAGTCGAGTATCAGTTGGGTCGACTGCCCCCAAGGCGGAAAGTAAGGATTTATGTTGAGTTGGACAGGTTTGGAGGACCTCCAATACTGACATGGTTGCAGGGGACTATGCCAAGTCATCGACCAGACTATAATTATGTGTCGCCCTAGCCTAAGGGTTGTTGACATTTCGGCATAACGGAATGCGAGGGATACGAATGGTAGGTTCAATGTTAGGGTGTGGGATCATCAAGGGTTGTCCAGGTGTAGTTGGATCTGCTTACGAAGTGGTGGGAGTAAATTTAGGGGGCGCGTTGTATTGACGATCGTGCATTTGCAGAAGAATTTCTTCTTCGCTAGTGAGGAGGATAATGTGATCCACTGGATTTACAGGGTTTTGATAATGTCCCATTTGTGGTGGGGAAGGGTGTATGTCATGTTGGGTATTCATCACACCTTGGTGTGGAATAGGGTTTTGCAACACGGTCGGGGGTGGTTGCTGCAAATACTGTTTTGGGGCCTGTTGGGGGCCAGGCGACGCTAGAGGACGTGGCGCGTTCAGGGATTCTTTCATCCATTTGAAGTCAACAATTTGGGGGCAATGGTGAGTGTAATGTCCATGCTCACCGCAAAGAGCATAAGGGAAGTTTGTATTTAGTTTGTTGTTGTTGTTCCTCCCTTGTCATTTGTTGTTATTGTCCCCTTGGGGGTTCTTGTTACCCTGATTCTGGTTTCCCCCAGCAGGTTGATTTTGTTGGAGGTTATTTCCCCCTGGTCCCGGGTTATTATTGTTTCGGTTTTTTCCTTTCTTCTTGGCATTATTTGACTGATGGGACATATTTTTCATATTCAACTTTTCAAAAGTATGAAATTGTTGAATGGAAGAGGGTTGAACAAAGTTAACGCCGGTGTGTGGTTGTCCATGTGGAGGAGCAACCGGTTGTGGAGGACTAGGAAAAGGAAAAAATGGATTGTTTTGTGGCAATGATCCGTAGGGCGCATAGGAAGGCAGAGCACTTTCATTAGTGCCCAGGTTATATGCTGAGGTAGAGGGGGAACCTGAACTTGGTTGAGAAGTTGGGCGCATGATGGGTGTCGGCGAGGGGCCACTCATGGGTGGAGGGGGAACAACAGGATATGGTTGTTGGTAAGGGGGAGGAGGGTACTAAGATGGCCCTCCATATATCGGTGGATATTAGGGTGTACCGTACATGGGTGGCGGTTGGATGTATGGGTTATGGTGTGTCGTGGTACCAATCAACCCATTTGTCGCGTGATACATCCCAGGTTTGTCTTGGCCAAATGGTACGGGTCTTGATGCATCAGGTATTATTGTGTATAAGCAACCCGACTGAGCATAAATGAGGTCGAACTGTTGAGCCTTGCTGATGGCTTCCTCTTTGGATTGGAGGAAGGTGGATGCCACATCTTTGGCAAGTATAGAGACGAGTGATTTGAGAAACCAATCGAGACGTTGTTCTTTGGTGGTTTCTACTTTACATAAACTACATCGTCGACGCCATTCATGAATTTGGTCGGCAATATGTGTAGCTAAGGTATGTTTGCACTCGGAGAGCAGTTCTAGATCAGTGTCATGACGAACTGGTAGTTGAAAAAAGAAAAAGAATGTTTTGTCCAAGGATTCGAAAGTCACGTGGGACCCTGATTTTTCGTCCACATACCATTTGACTGATGGACTAGTGAGTGTGCATTGAAATAACCTTAAGTGGATGGAATCATCCATGATGTTGTTTGAAGAGCACCATAAGTGAAAGGTCATGACATGGTTGGCGGGATCTTCCGTCAATTTTCCTTCAAATTTGGGAATGTCTGAAGGTAGTTTGGTAAGCATATTGGGCCATGTGGGGTCATGCAATATAGGGTCATTCATGAGTTTACTCAAATCAGGAATGTTGAGGGACTCCAAATATGGCATGGGGGTGGTGGTGGAGGATTAGTTCCAGCCATGGTGTGAGCAAGTAGTGGACCTGGCCCTTGAGGGGGGATTGGTGGGGTTGTACTTCTCCCTTGAGAAGAAGTTTTCCCCCCGCCTCCTTGTGAAGGAGAGCTAGTGGATGGATGGCCTTGGGAAGTGGAACCAAGCAAATCTGATCCCAAAATAGTGGCACTTACAAGGGTGTGATATGGTTGAGCAAGTGAGTTGGCAAGACTAGGAACTCCTCCTAGAATCAGAGGGAGATTCTACAAGCGTCTGGAACAACGGGGATTCTATGGGTCCCTTATGATATCCGAATAGCAAAGTGAATGTGTGTAAATGGTCATGAGAGAAATAAATGAACAAGCCACTTGTATAATTTGGACCTTCACAATATATCTCACAATTGCATGTAGTCAAATGTGCATCATACATAAATCAACTGTAAATAATCATACATATGGGTAGGTGGATTTTGTTCACTTGGGAGAACAAATAAAACAAATGCTCATGTCCTAAAAAGACATATTGTCCTTCCTCTCAAATAGCACTGGACCTTCCAAGAGCACTCAACAGTGGGGTCTGAAGCCATCGGAAGAGGAACTACTGAAGGATGAAATAATCAGTTATAATGAGGGGTAGAGGGTGCATATCTTGAAAGAGTTGGCGATGTTTCCCAATAGCCACACAAAATCCGATCAAGGTGCAATTGCAGCCCATAATTGTCACCTGGGTAGATGTCCTAAATTTGGCCACTAGTTACCTCAGTCAAAGTGCGACATTTATATTTTCGGCCTCAGAAATGGGTCACGGGATGGATCCCTTCCAAGAGTTGGGTGACTCAAGGGGGGACGCACAGAACAACCGTACCTTGGCCTTCAACCCTTCATGGGTATCTCCTTGCATTATCGTGTAAGGAACACTTGACTTGGAGTATTTTTAAAGTTCGATATTTGTCAACTTCTAATGTTTGAAAATGTGAGAACCAGATAACGGGGGATTATTTGGATGCCTACCCCCAAGATCCTACCTAGACTAAAAAAATTATTTTGGCACCTCTTGTGGAGGAAAACTTAGTGAGTTTTTAGAAAAAAAATTAGATGTGGTGGGCTAAGAGATTAGGGGTGTGAACCAATCTCATTTGAGTTAAGTGGGTGTGGATAATTTCTTCAAGAAATAGTGGGAAGTTTCGGAATTCTTTTGGAGAAGACCTACTTCAACCTCCACAATTCAAGATGGAAATTATGTGAGTGAGGAGTGACTTTGTGTGTGAGCAAGTGAACAAATGTGCCAAATTTTGATAAGTTAGGTGTGAATTTGCAACATGTGGACTTCTTGTGGTCCTTACAAATCTTGGTTACCTATCTTACTATATATCATTGTTACAACCTTGCGGAATTTTAAAAGCCCTAAAGAACTAGCATGTGGATGTATGGGTCCTTACTAATCCTTTAAACTCCCTAATGTTGTTTACACTAAGAAAGCTTTGAAAAACTATCATAGATTGCAAGCATGTGGGCATGTATGGGCCCATTACTTTGATCTTTAAACTCTCCTGGTGATGTAAACTAAGAAAGTAATTCTCAAGAAACTATCCTAAGTTTGCAACATATGGGCATGTATGGGCCCTTACAAATTTAAGATGTTTTCAAAAAGAAACTAAGAGGAGCCCTAGGGGGGCTTTGTCCTCTCGTAAATATTTTGTTAAGGGAGATGAAATGTCCCCTTAACCACCTTTCTAATTATAAAGATTGCTCTATGGTGCGAGAGAATAGCATACTCAATGATTAAATTTGATTTATGGTCCCAATGCAAGTGTTTTTATATGTGATAGCAAAGAATCTCAACTTAACTTTTACAAACTAAACAAGCCATCCATGTGGCAACCAAAAAGCAAAAGAGGAGAAATATGGTTCTTTTTACCCCCCTAAGTGCCTCTGTTTGACTAACCTTTCATATGGGAAAGGAATCTAAGTGGAGTGCATTTACAAATTGCATGAAAGCAAGATTTTGAAGGCTAGGGGCCTTCAAATCATCACAAAAACTCTTAGAATTTTGAAACTCTAGACAGGTGCACGGGTTACAGTTCAGACAGAGGCGCAGTGGTTGCACAATGTGCAGAGAATAGAAGACCTTTTGGCGCACAGTGCGCAGAGAACATAAGTAATTTGGGTGCACAGTGCGTTGAGTGCGCGCATGTGGGCTGAAATATCCGTGCACGTTCTGATACGCGTCGGATTGGGGGGCGGTAATTTAAGTGAATTTATCCTCCTCTAGCTCCAAACTTATTTATTGACATGTAAGGCTAGGCCATTTATGGTTCTTTCAAGGAAAATGGGTCAAAAAAGTGCTCTAAAAGCCCAAATAGGTAGGAAATTGATACCTTATCCCAGTGTAATTGTAATCATAATTGTTGTGTTTGTTTCGTCACTTTGGTGAGCAAAACAAGGCACTTGCATGTATAGTTAGACCTACTAGACAAGGCAGAGGTTAGTGCATGAGTTAAACAATCCAAGCACATGAAATAAACAAGTAAACAAACTAAAAACAACTAAGAAAAATAAAAAAATTAAAAAAAAAAAAAAAACTTTGAACCAAAATCAATCAACAAAATGACCAAGATTATGCCACGAATGGATAACCTTCTGTGGTTGGCAAAACAATGCGTGAAGGTGATTCTTCCTCCCTAGGGAGGGGCTCTTGAGTTCTTAATGGAAGCTCTTCTTACAATGGTGGGAAAATAAAGAAAATGGTGAGGAAATCAAAGCCTATTCCCTCAAGAGTGAGAGTGGAATGGCCTATTGGAATGTTGCTAGAATGCTCCATGGAGAAAAGATGATTCTCAAGGGAGGATTGAAGCAACATAACAATACTATATAAATCTTAAATTCTTAGTGCACCCTTGGCCTCCATTTTATATGTCTTCAAGGCAATATTCAAGTGGTTCTTAGTGTGAAAAAGGGACCCTTTAGGGCACCCTTATTCACACCAACCCCATTCAGATTGACTCAAATCGAGGGTCAAATCAGAAGTTGGGAGTTGTTCATAAGTGGTTGAAACAAAAGAACCATAAATAATAATGGATTTCACAAAGAGTGTGTTTCATACAGACCATGCATGGCACATTGTGTGCTCTAGAGCTCTTTGGCCCATAGCATGCTTTTATTTTAATGGATTAGCACATGTCAATTTTGTCTAGTTGTATGGTTCTTTTTTTGAATGCATTTTAGTGTTGTGGGTGAACTAATGGTTGTTTGGAAGTGTTGTATTTCTGTAACCATTTGCGTGTAATGTTCCAGACGAAATTTCAGTGATACTTTTAGAAGCACAAGTGCTTCACTTTCCATTGCTTCCCTTGTCATCACAATATCCTCCTCCCTCCTTTTATAGAGTTTCTAAGTCATTAAAATCCCTTAGCTTACTCTAAGGAGCCCTCACTAAACTCAGCATTAAATTATAATATTTGTTCTCTTGTGGGTGTGAAGCTAGCAAACCCTAAAACCCATCACCAAATCCATGAAACCCTAAATCAAAGTCCATGGGCATTTTTCCATGGTGTAATTTGGTGCCAATGAAGATTCCCGTTGTACCGAGGCCACTAGTGGAAATACCTTAGAAGCTATAAAAGAAACCCATCAACAACATGGGACATATCATTCAAAGCAAAATATATCTTAATTGTTATCGTATCAAAATCACGTGGCTGGTATGCTAAGGCATGGGAGACATAGTATGTGACATGGCTTGTACCAAATCTTTCAAAATGTTTTACTAAACATTTGTTACATAAAATATTAATATTGAGAGAGAAAAATGAACTAGGTGACAATACTTCTTATGTAAATGCCACAAAATATACTAAATAATTTTAGTGATATATTATTTAAACGATTGAATATTCTAATGGTATTTAGATATTTCCATGTACAATATAGTAGTTAATTAAGAAAATGTTAGGTCCACGTTCCACAGGGGAAGCTGCAAAGCAGAAAGTCTCGACTTGATGTTGGGAGAGTTTTTGTAACTTTAGCTTTATGTGCCTAGCTCATGTCTTGATGTTGGGAGAGTTTTTGTAACTTTAGCTTTATGTGCCTAGCTCATGTCCAACTTGTATTAGTAAAAGTGCAATAAGAACACTCACAAGGAAGCTCAAGTTGATGCAAGGAAGCTCAAGGAAAAAGACTATCAGCTTTAGTTTCGTCAATGCCTTGTGGGACCCAACTCTTTGCTTTCATGAATACATATAAGGGTTCTCGTATGTGTCCACCAAAGGGAATCCTAGTAGTCTAATGAGCTAGTATATTCAATCGAGATCGCTAGAATATGGTTTTGACTATATTTATGAGAGGATAATGAAAATCTCGGTGATGTATCCGGGTATGTGATTTTCATATTGATACTTGGGGCTGACCTTTCAACAAGGCAGATGGATGCATGTTCAGGGTTACTCCATGGATATTGGATGAAGCGAGCCCGTTGCTTGTAACACTGGTTCTGGATCAAATTTCTTTAACCTTGAATCTTCTTTCTTTCTAAGTTCCTTGTCTCTTCTCTCTGCATGAACTGCAGGTTGTCTATATTTCTAGTTGTTTTTTCTAATATGCCCGAGCATCTTTATTGTTTACTCCTTCAAGTAAAGTCGAGACTTCTTTAAAATATAATAATCTTTAAAAATACATACAAACAAATCTTTATTTTAAATAATAATAATTTGAATCATTACAATAAACGAAATAAAACATTAAAATGTATTTTTATACAAAAATACCATCTATATTTTAGAACTAGCACAGCCACAAATTCGTGGTTGGTAAACACCGAAAGGACGGCTTGCAAAAAGACGGCTTGCAAAACCTGAACCGTCGGGAAAGAGAAACGGCCCAGAGGTGGACGGAAGGAGTTGGCTGGAAGGAGGCAGTGTGTCCAGAATGTGGCTGGTGAAGGCCAAAGGTTTAGGTTGGCCTAGAAAATGAAACCCTAATCACTCATACATGGAAATTAGCTAGCCACCATAGTAAATTTTAAATATGATTAAGTAAAAGTAAAAATATAAACATGTAAATTGATGTCTTTATAATAGTGAGGAAGTTGGTGGTTGAAATCACAACCATTGATTTATTGGGACTACTAAGAATATTCCATCAATTTTAATCTTGTCCATACAAAGCTGATTAAGCACTAAAAACCTATTAAATGTGTCCATGGTCAATAGATGTACGCCTTTCGGCATAATAAAGGTGAGTTAAGAAGTCAATACTTCACTAAATTGTAAATGTTCACATTGTGAACATCTTACATGAAGAAATATGCCATTACATTGATATGAAACATAATCAAACATAGCATACACAAGTATTTACATGGACATACGAGTACCACAATGATTAAGAAGTGACACACATTTAAGCTTGCCATAGGCTTAATTTTCTTTTGCCATACATGTGCCATCTTAAAAATTAAATCAAGACTTCAACGTGTTTTGCCATCCCAAACCACGCATGCAATGGTGAGAATGTGGGAGTGGTTTATTGTTGTGTTGAAGGCCATATATGGCTAAGGGAGAGAAGGACGCGTGGATCTTAACCTTCCACAAATCTCCACAATTGTAAATTGTTGGGTATGCGGCAACCTTTTGAGTCTAGGAGAGAGCTCATGTGTAACCATCGTAACACGTCGCTTATGGCCTTGAACATACAACTAGGCTTGTTTCAACTGCATCAAAGTTATTTGAGCTTGTTTATTTAGGTGTTTCAGGTTCCGCTGGCTAAGGTTATGAGCTTAGTCTCTAGGACAAACCACACCTCGTGCGGAAATGAATCCATCTTGAAAAGCTCCATTATAAACCACTACTCATGCATTGGAATCATGAACTATATGGATGAATAGGACATAATGGGTGAGGAAATGATCGATAAGACAATCCTCAAAATCTTGCCTCGCCTACCTTCAATTTCAATCTACACATTCTTTCCCATTGAGTAAGGTATTTTTTCTTGGTTTTATACATGCCTGCCATGGAAGAACTAACATCTTTCTAGAATAATAGATAAGAAGTTGAATCCAAAGAATAGGGATAGAAGCTAAAATGATCCCTTCTATGTACTATCCTCACTTAACCAGAGAAATACCTTGATCTAGGTCCTATGGCAAGTCAACCACTTTATTCATTCAATGCCAAAGGTAAATTGTTGCTCACTGTAGGATTGTCTCTACTTTAATGGGTTATTAATTACTAGCATATGGTATTGGATTTGGATTTGTTTATGGAACTGGAATCAGGAGATGTTGTTTATGATGCTTCTATGCTCCACATGCACCTTAATCGAGAGGAAAGTAACATCAAAGACATCCATTTTGTCACTACACTAACACCCTAGTCAAAAGAACAAGTATATGACTGATAGAGAATTTGGAGGAACAACATCTCTCAAAGATTTGGAGTAGTAAATGGTAATGAATGTTCAGTTGATGAAATCACTGGAGTAGTCCCCAAGCACAGTCCAGGTACAAATCTAGCAATAAATTCATTAGAATAATCATCAATGCTAGAAGCAAGGGTAAATGCAACAAAGCCAAAAGCAAGGGTAAAGGCATCAAACCCATAAGCTAAGGTGGGGGTACCTATAGAAGAAAAGGAAGAGGCAGGCCCTTAGAAAAATGTAATGTCCCTAGCCACCCAGGCCAGGTCTCATTACTACAACTCCTCCTTTGATACCAAAATGTAACGTCCCCAACCACCCAGGTTGGGCCACATCACATGATCTTAACTTCTACAGCCCTAACCAAACATATTGTAACATCACCCAACATACTTCTGAACAATGCTACTCTAAAAATCCATTGTGTAGATTCTATACTAAGCACTAGCCAATATCACTTGAAGTAATGCACTCAACCTCAATATGAGTCGCACCACACTAACTTTCTCCTTTTTAACACAACTTTAAGCAATGGAAGTAACTCAAACAACTGTCACACTAGTGTATTGATCACACAACGCTATTGTGCGTGCAACCATCTCAACGTCACACACCAAATCTATTCTCCTTGTGCAAGCAGACTGCTCTGAATGTGCACAAACAAATCCAGCCTCTTGTGTACACAGATTATTATTTTCCCATACAACCATTCAAATTCCTCAGAGGCTCATACCAAATTATAAGTTTAAATTACAGGAAAACTATCAACATCTATCATACTCAGGAACAACTAAAATAATGACTATCAACACCACACTTACATGTGCAAGAAACATTAAACAGAATAACAACAATTACTTATATGCGAAAACATACAAGAATTAACCCATATCAAACATAGATAAATAAACACATAGTAACCAAGAACCCATATCAAACATAGATAAATAAACGTACAGTAAGCGAGACAAGCACATAAAACACTTATTTTTTATGAAAGTCACCAATTGTGCGCATAATTGAGACATTCCTCCAAACCATAGACTTTGTTGCTCATAAAATTTTAGCAACAGGTCACCCCCGAGATGGAACTTAACACCAATAGGAAAAAAGGGTTCCTAGCGACATGCTAAGGTCTGATACTCAGCATAATAGCTCAATTCAAGGTGCCCGCTACTACAACTAGCCTAAAGTCTCTCATTCCCCACACACTTGTCACACCTAAGGAAGTGTGCCCTTTATCTACTCAACAATCCCTAGACTGCCCCACTTCCCTTCCAAGGTTACCAGCAACAGGCCGGACATGAAGTCTCTGAGCCCTACAACTAATGCCCAACGCACCAGGGAACTATTTCGAGCAAAACTCTCACCTGGAGAGTATGCTCACCGCGCTGACAACCTGCCTCTTCAACAACAAATCTCTCACCGAGAGAAACCTCTCATGGGCCTGACAACTCACCTCTTCAACAGAAAGACTCATTTTACAAAACATAAAACACTTACAAGATTTTCTCTGTAGATAAGGTAATAATCAGACTTTCCATACAGTCTGACCCGCTTCTGCTCACGCGAAAGTGAACCATGGATCATATTCCAGAATGAGTTCTCCCCCAAAATACACTAAGGTCGACAATGTATATTGCATGCCTTCAGAAGCAGCTTAAGCCACTTGGTGAGTCATTCCCAACCCTCGGGAACTTAGGATAAATAAATATCCATAACTTTACACATTTCCAGAAATATTATAAATATTCCCTATGACTTAATTCTCACCCCCTTTTCCCTTTTCCAGTGGAGTCATCCCCCTATCTCTTTTTGTCTGAGTCTATCTGCGCACAACAATGTAATAATATTAAAGATTGAGTATGATTACACTTTACATGGATAGGTGCACTGGCCTATCTACATCCCATCCCATCAGCCTCATAATCACACAAGCTCTCCAGCCTCAATACATATACAGTCATATATATATATATAACTCGGCTTGGTGCACACTCCCAGGTCATTCTCGCACACTTATCCAAGTGCGTGCAACATTGAGAAGTGTGTGCACCCTTTCTTTGATGTGCAACCACGCGCACTTACCTAGGTGCACGCAACACTATGAAATGTGTGCACCCTATCTTTGATAACAATTCTTCACACACTACTCAAGTGCACGCAACACCAAAAATTAGTGTCAATGACTCACCAGCCTATATGTACATTTACACTTACAATTGGTACCAATGACTCACCATCCTATATGTACAATTACAAAGGGT
>SNQJ01S0064577.1:38581-51843 GCA_010110895.2 Picea sitchensis
AGTCACTTACTCCTACATATTTCTGTGCAATATACTCAACCTTGGTACCAAATCTAAATTTCATAAATACTCTACACTCATGCCAATATTCTATTCATTCTTTTTGTGCATCCCACCATTTGGTTGGAGTGTCTTTCAAGATAACAACTAATTTGGGTATCTGCAATTCAAACAGCTGTACAAAATATTCTATGTCAGTCAAACCATCATACTTGGGTGGGTCACATAATTCCATTCCAATACAGCGCAATAATTGAGTCATGCAGGCACATTGTCTGGTGGATACTTCATGCATCCTTTGCTGTCTGTGTTCTATACCTTCCTCCGAGTCTGATGCACATGATATAATTATTCTCTAACTTAGGACACCATCTATAGTCATATTAACATAGTCATTCATTCATGCAATCATATTATACAGGTTTTCAATTTCATTCCCTTTTTCTGGATCTATGTACGTATTTCCTTCTATTGGATCCAATGGTGCGGTAACCTTCAATTCCCCTACTTCAAAGATTATTTCCCTCTTCTTCATATTAATAATTGCCTAATTTTCAAAGGCCCATTCAATCCCCATTAGCACTGGATATGGATGATTGTCATCCATGATATCCCTGGCCTTGAAATCTGCTATGCTACAAACCCCATATATATTCACATGTACCCCTAACAATTGACTAATTGGTAATATATTTTGCTGGTTCGCCAATATTAACTTGATGGGAGACCAAATCAACTTCGAATTCCCCATGATTTCCCATGTTTTATTTGAAAAAACATTTACATCAGAACCCAAGTCTAAAATGACCTGTTCCATGTCATAATCCCCAATCTACGCACTTAATCGGAACTCACCGCTTTTCCTATTTTTTCACAATACTTGATTCACTACCCTCTGCATGGTATGTAATTCCCTTTCTTGGGCGCAATGATCAATCATTCCATGCAATGCATTCAATGTAGTTTCATCTTTCATCAATGCTAAACAAATTTTCAGAAATTCTTTCAAAGGACTTACCTTTTCAAAGGGCCTTTCTGGGGTAATACGATCATATATCAAAGGCATATTAACCACATGGGTTGTATATGATGTTGATGCTATCCAATCCGGTCCTAGTATCTCATTCCTTGTCTACCTATATCTCTCTTTTTATTTCCATGGGTCAAATGTCGACACAGGTCCTACTGATTTCCTCACCCATTTCTCACTCTGCCTCCCTCCATTTTTCGCGTTAGCTCCTGTATTAACTGCTTCACACATGAAAACTTCCATTTTTGGTCCTTGATCACGTATCTCTGCTGATATATTATGTATTTTATGATTCAGGTCTTCGTTCTGATTCCCTCTTTCCTACCACTTCACAAGTAATTGAGGATAGTATTTTGTCGCATGATCCACTTCCCTACAATACATGCAGGTTGTACAAGGATTTGGTCGGTCATTAGCTAAGTGTCCTAGTTGATTACAATTGTAGCAGATTATTAGGTCTCTACCTCCTCTTCCAAAAATTCCTCTTTCTCAATCTCTACCAAACCCTCCCCGACTTCCTGGATTAAAGCCTCTCTGATTATTATACTATGGACCACCTTCTTCTATCAAAACATTTTCCTCCAAAATTTTATACATATCTGAAGTGCACTTTCTCGTCAGATCGAATACATGACAGTCCTTCTCTTTGTTCCCTAATGACTTGCAAAAGTTACAATATAGATTTCACGACGTACTTTGGTATTTATGCAACAAAGGGAAATTAGGTGGATGATGTCCCCAAGTCTTGCATATTTTGTAGTACCCCCCTCCTGGTAATGGGTTCAATGCTCCAGTTTCCAAACACTATGCAAAAGTTGGGCATTTTTCCCTATGGTGGCCTTCAGTCCTACAATTGGTACACGAGACTTGTTCCCACTTCTCCTTTCCTTTTTTCAATTCTTCTAGTTGGATTGTTAAGGAAACTAATTGTGCCTGGACTTGAGCCATCCCCCCACCATCTCGTACAAGAGACACTTCCAACTTCATTTCAATCTCCAAAGCTTCAGGATGTAACCTAACCTTTTGTTGTATCAACAGGGAATGAATGTGTGGTAATAATCCAGCAATAAACCATTCTCTGTGTTGTTGATCAAGAATTTGAAATGTCAACCTACCCATCAAATTCTTAAATATTTGATCATAGTCCCACACTGAACCACTATGCACTTGTTTTATTTCCTTCAATTTTGTGATGTACTGCGACTCAGACTTCGACTTCTTGAACTCTTTCAATAATTCTTGTCAATTTTTTTCCAATGTCCTTACTTGACATGTTGGTGTGGTACTCTGCAGTTTCATGTACCATACTAATGCACGGCATATAAACATTGTTCCCAACTGCGCAATATTTATGGCCTCATCCTGGACATTCTTCGCAGCCCAAATTGTCTCACATACAAATAGATGTTTTTTTGGGTCCTCCGACCCAACTCCTTGGAACTCAGGCATTCTCAATGTGTTTGATTTTTTGTGTAGTACCTCCTCTCGGTATAGTTGGTTGACTCTGAATCGATGCACTACTTCAACTAATTTGGATACTACTTTGTCTTCCTTTGCTAACAATAAGTTCTTTTGAAAAATTATCAAATTTTATCTCAGATATAGGTGATGCACACAGAGTCATGGAATCGACACATGATCCAACATGAATAGGGCTTAATGACTCTTCTATTATAGGATTGAACTGAGAATCCTCTTCCTCTCCTTCTCTATGTGTTATTTCTATGATCTAGACTATTGCACATGGTACTCTCCTCTCATACTCACTACACACCTCTCAGTCCTTAACCCCAGTCTTTAACCTCTTGTACCTTATTCCACTGCGTAGTACCCCAAACTTGTCTTCTTCTTCTGGTATACCTTCCTCATTTCTTTGCATCCTCAGTCCCTCCCTTCCTTAGTCATTTCTTTCTTCATTCCTTCCTACCTTCAGACTATCCCCTTGTCATCCCCTAGTTCCCCTATGTGCGGGAAGACCCTTAGAAGTCAGATTCCATCATCATCACACATTTTCCACACAACAACATATTTATCTAGGTACAAAATTCTTTCATAAATATTCCGCGYGAACCCCTAAATAAATCCCTCACTCTGAAACTATATGAATGGGTACAATCTACTACAAATTTTGCAATATAAACCCCCAATATGCTATTCAACTAGAAATCGACTGCCCAAGAAGTAATATTACTTACATAATTGTTGGCAGCTCTACATGTTTTTCCTATTTTGGACAACAAACGACACTTCTTGTAGCTGCCTACACCTCATCCTGTAAATACTACCATTTGGGGATGATTGTTTGGTTAGAAAAAAGGAACTTTGATTATTCTTGTTTTATTTCTTATCTTGCATTTTCATGCTTGGTTCATGACTGTAAGCATGAAACAAGCATTAAAACTTAATCTCGTATCTTGATTTTGCTTAAGGCTGGCTTGAAAGGGTCAATACGCTTACATCCTTTTCAAGATTTTTCTTTTGCTTTGAGTTTATCATATATCGATGAAATACCTATGTTCATTGGCATTTGGACTATAATCTTTCTCATTTAAAATTCTTGGTAAATCAACTTTGATTTAAAATTTTCGATTTGCATTAGGATTGTAAAACACGTATCCTCTCCTAACCTTTGTAAATCGAGTATACCCATTACATGTCATGGAAAGTAAACACACTAAGATCGTACCCTGTACTTCATTTTAGCTGGAAGTTCGAATTGACAAGCCTCTCATGAAAAATGAAGGTATTGTGTTATGCTCTGTACTCAAAACATTCATTACCAGAAACACTCAAGTTTTGTGACTGAAACCCTCATTGCTTATGTTATGGTTGCGTTGGTGTGTTCCTAGTTTTGTTCCAATGATTTCAGCTCAGGCTTTCCTCTTTCACTGCTACCTCCTAAGACCAAAGTTAGTTCGAGTCGCCCTTGTTTCCATCTGTTCAAATCCTTATGGCCCCTGTCGTCCGATTTTATCCAAATGGCTCCCAAACTTTGTTGTTGTATGATGACGTGAGTGAGGATCTAAAGAGAAAGGGTTGGGATATGTTTATCAAGAAATTCCAGGGTTATAACTTGTGAGTGGCCAAATAATTCGCCCTCACATTTGATGGATGCAGAGCCAAGGTAGGTGATATTTAGTTGGAAATCACCGAAGAATTCATGAGTGAAGCTACAGGCCTCCCTCTCACCGGTTAAAAGTGGTTTAAAAATTCAAAATTTGATGAAGTGCCTTGGAGTCTCTTTGTCACCTCCAGAAAAATAGACTGTTGTGATAAAGGTATTCCAATCTCCCTACTCAAGGTTAGATGGCATGGTTTGTTATAAGTTTTAAAACAATTTATTACCTTTGAAGGATGTTATGTCTTGGTCTTCCTTTACCATGTGATATTGCTCATGCATTTTATTGGCTTCCATATAAATATGTCATTTTACCTGCTAAGAAGTTTGTATAAAATGTCGAAGAGATATAAGAAGAAGAATCTAGATTCAAGCCTCTTTCACCATGGTTTGATTAAATTACTGTTAGTTCATCATTTGAAAACACTTTGTGATGATTGGGATTGTTTCATAGCTCGTAATGGTTTTGTTACAGTAAATCCTGTAGAGATCCCTGTAACGGATAAGCCGATGATAGAGAAACCTCTTAATTTCTCAATTGGCAACCCAGGTCTTTTGAATGAAAATCCTTTTGAAGAGGCATTGTCCAATCAAATTTTATGTGGGCAAAAGGGTATCGGTTATGAGTTTACTGAAACTCTTGTGCATGAGTCGATTGTCTACCCTAACCCTACTGTAAAATACAATAGTAGAAACCCTCACAAACAATCAAAGAAGACTCAAGCCATGTTAGGGTTTCATAACAATAAGGTTGGTTGACTCATTTCAAGGAGTCTACGTAATAGATCCAAAGCTCATGTGAGCTTGATCGAATCGATCGATATCCATGAGGACTCTGACTCCACGATTGAAAATGTTTTGGCAGAGGAAGATTTGAATTGTTCCAAACCATATCTTAATCAATCATTCCATTATGTCAATAATCTCCCACCATGTTTAAAACATAGAAAGAGGTTCACAGGTATTAAGATCGGTCAAAGGCCGACAGTGGATAGCAGTGATGTTTTACCACACAATTACACATTTCCTCAATAGATCACCCCGGATGTTCCTTGCGAATTTTGCTTGCAGTGGATAGGGAAGTACTACACAGACATCCCTATTCTCCAAGAAAGGATCAAAGCTCTCATGATTCTCAATGAATCCTTGGAAAGTGAAAATCGTGAACTCAAGGACAATGCACAAAGACAAGCAAAGCGTCTAAAAAGGATAGGCAACATCGTTATAAAAAACACTGACACTGTAAAGGCTGTGATAAATTCTGAGATATTGTGATTCAATTTTGGTTATTAGTTAAATGGTAAGAATGGTTTTTATCAAAATTATGCTTTGGTTGTTATTTTCTAATCAATCTAGATCGATTTGGATTTTTGTTACCAATAATAAGACTGACTACATAATCGAGAGATTCTGTAGCCAAGTCAATTTCTCATATAAAATTTAGAAATTGTTAGTAAATAAAATATTTGACTTGCTCATTTCATTTTTTCAGGATAGGTTGTATCTGATGTTGATATCATGGGATGGAGCATGTTGGATTTAGTTGATTAGCTATCTCTTTTTGTCTTATTTTGTAAATAAGAGAAAAACTTTCATAAATTTTGAATATATAGTTTGATAATGAGTGGCTTTAGGCCCTCTATATTTGTAACTTTTAGATATTTTTGAGATTTCATCCTATCTTAGAATATAAGAAGTTTAGCTTTCACAAAATCTTTAAATTCTCCATATTTTGTAATGGAAATCATCTTGGTTGAGGGCAGAAGATGGATGAGTGGTTCCAAGACTTAATGAAACGACATATATGCATTTTGGCTTTAACCTTTTGTTAATGATGTTTTCATCTATGTTTTGTTAATCCTAATACATTAATAGGTATGATAGATTTAGACTTAATGATCTATTATGTTTGGGATGTTTATATTATAAATATCGTCTATAATCTGCTGCTCTTGATATAAATAATGTGATCATATCTCCAATTAGAATGATAGGATTTATCTTTAAATTTTAATTGAATGATGAAATGCATAAGTTACCTTCAGATTTATCTTGCTGCAATTATGTGCAATTATAAGATCACAGGGTTATATTTGTGTTTCCTCCTCTGTCATTAAACCTAAGCTGCTAATATATGTTTTGAATTTATTTAGAACAATCATAAAGTTCAATGAAGATTTCTCTCTTGGACGAAGCAGTTGGATGTTCTTCACTCATACAGATGCTTGGATACACCTCACTAACTGACAAACATGTTATCTCCTTTGTATTTCTCAATTTTGTCATTTACACATTAATGAAACCATAACATATGGTTCATCTTTTGACTACCCACACATCTGCGTTTCATAGTTTATTCAATTCTAGATTAGTTAGATTTATAAAAGAAAACATAAAATATTTATATGTGCTTTCTTTATCTGCTTTTTAGAAGCAATTATTTTCACATCGATTTCGTAAGTTTTGATTAAAACTTGCAATTTGTAAATGATTTACATGAGTGAGATTTGTAATATTTTCTTCTTAAACACACCTACCATAGTTATATTAGAACATATGTACATATATAACATAGCGTATAACATTTAATTAGTCATTTTTTTTTCTTTTTTTTCTTTTTCTTTTTCTTTTTTTCTTTTAGGATTTTAGATTGGCTAACGGAGCCATTAAACTCGTCAGAATGAGTTACACCAAAAGGCTTGGTTTACTTAGAAAACCCTGGACTAGACTCGTTCTCTCAGTTGATGGATGGTTAATTTCTCCCATCAACAAATGGCACTAGAAGGAGGGTATGAGTACAATTGATGGCACGTGGAAGTCGCAAAACTCCACCTCCACACACTCGCTCCCCTGTAGTAACACGTAGTCGCTCAGACAAAAACATTACTTCTGAAACAACAACTACCTCAAACGAAAATCCCCAGATTCCCATTGAGCCGGTAACACCAAACCCTCAAGGGGCCGACGTAAAAGAAACGTTTCATCAGTCACTCTTAAGGACACACAATGCTTTGGCCCATATCATACAACCTGGTAGACCTCTCAACCAACCTCTATATTTTGTGGATATCTGAGAGAAACTTGAAGGCACTAGTCTACTTCTAGATCCTTTAGGAGATAATACCACAGAACCTGACCATACCCCTACTCTTGAAGCTCGAGGATATGGTATTCCACCTTCTCCACCTCATTCATCTCCATCCTCTTCAGTAGGAGAATCCTCTGATGAAGGCAGTTCCTCATCTGAAACATATTAGCCTTAGACACCACCTACACCCATGGAAAACCAAAACAATCTCACCAGACCATGGCTCGATTAGGATTTCATGGTTGTACCTGGACCCCAACACCCATTGCCAAAACACCTAGAGAAATGGTTACCTAAGTTTGATCTGGATTCTAAGCAATCTGTCGAGGATCACATAAAGAAATTCATGATGGACATTAGACTCCAAAGTGTAGAGCATGAAGATGTGGTATGTAGAATATTTCCTTATATGTTTGAGGGAAATTCCTCTACATGGGATTTCGCCCAACAGCCTCAGACCATTGTCTCTTGGTACAAATTTGAAATCTGTTTCTTAGAGAAGTTTGGAGATGATAAAACCCCTGAAGTCTTAGTAATGGAACTCTCTCGACTAAAAATGAACCCTAAGGAGAAAGTAAAATATTTTAACCAAAGATTCATCATGTTAAAGAATCGAATTCTTGCAGACTCAATACCTACTAAAAATCTAATTGTCGCATATTATACCAAAGCCCTGCATAATAATATAGTAATTTGGGTTAAAAGGTCTAAATATTATTTGTTATTGGAAACCTTCGAGGTGGAAAGTCAAATAAAAAAGGATATATTAATCTTGAAAGATAATCTCAATAGTGAAGCTGAAACAACTTCATCTTCTAAAAAGAAAATAGAAATCCTTACCAGGCCTCCACAAGCCAAAAGTCAACAAGAAACTCTAGACCTGGAAATCTTGCAGAAAGCTTTTCAAAAACTATCAAATAAAGTCATTGACTTGAAAATATCAGCTAAGGAAGCATCCTCAAGCAAAGGAAGTTTTAAACCCCATTTTATAAAACATTTTCCCCCCAACCAGCCAAATCCTACCCATGAAGGTCTCAATTTCGAAAGCTTACAATACGCCTTGCAAACTATTCTTGAAGCACATGATAACTCTGCCCCTCCTGAGAGTTCTGAAGATGTAGTTGAGGAAGAAGTAACTGAATAAGAGGAGTCATCTCCCAATATATTTAGACACTTTTCTGACAGTATTTTCCAAGAAAACTTTGAAACTGTCCACCCGTACAACACAAGGAACAAAACACAAAGTAAATGTCTCCCGAAATGAGTAACAATGTGCCTCCAAAATAGCCTAAGCAAGCTGAAATAAAACAGAGTTTAGCAGCTCTAGTTTTAGAATATGACTTGATTGAAGATTTGAAGAAACCAAGAGCTAATATTTATGTTTATGAGATTTTGAAATTTCCTCTGATTTTGCAAAACATGCTTCAAAATATCGTAGAAAACATCAAGAACAACGATTCTAGCAGCAAGAAAATTGCAGAAATCATTTCTAAGACAACAAAAAAGATCCCTACTAAAACCACTCCCAAACTTCCTGATAAAATGGATTCATCTGAAAAAACTGTACCAAATGTAGATAAAATTGTTTCGGAGAGTGGCCAAAAATCAACAGAATTTTGTTGTTAATACCCGCAAAAATGTCCCACCTTTTTTATTAACCTTTGAAATTTTTAATAGAAATGTACATAATTGCATGGTGGATTCCGTCGCATCATCAAATCTGATGCCTTTATCTATTTTCCAAAAAATTAATGCGAAAGTTCATCCTTCTATCCTTAAAATCATTTAGCTTGATCGGACGAACGTTAAGTTAATCGACGAACTTAAGAATGTTTTGGTTAGGTTATATTCTAATCCTAAGGTTCACCAAATTATTGACATCATTTTTGTTGACATTCCTAAAGTCTATGGTTTTTTCTTGAACAGGGACTAGTCCGAACAACTGCATGGGTACTTCGCCACTAATTGGTCTCATTTTTGGTTACCAGAAAATAGGCAACCAAATAGAATCAGGATAAACTATGAACATTATCAGAAGCGTACCGTGATAGATATAAATGACCCAAACGAACCTTTTACCGCAACCACTAATTCACTTGAAATGCAGGCAATGAACACCTTATTCGGTAACTTCATCGCCAAAACTTCCTCCATCATCGATCCAGAGCAGTAATCAGAGCTCATGACCTGTACTCAGTTAGCAGCTTTTCCAAATGTGCCAAACACTGTCGATGAAGCTTAGATATGGTCACTTTACTTCGATGGATCCAAATACAAAGAAGGAGCTGGTGCAGGATGTGTACTCATCGACCCGTCAGGTAATAAAACTTTCATCACCTATCGATTAGATTTTGAATGCACTAACAACACCGCCGAATACAAGGCACTTTTGCAAGGACTCAGGAAAGCTATAGATATGGACGTAAAGAACTTAATGGTATTCGGTGATTCAGAAATTATGGTTAGGCAGGTAAGAAATTCCATACATTTCCTATGACCACACCTGGAAAGTTACCAAACTGAGGTATGGAATCTAATGCACAATTTTTCAGCATTTAACATCAATTCCATTCCTAGATTAAGTAATTATGAGGCTGACTTATTGGCTAATGTTGCTTCTAAACTTTTGCCCGCAAAAGGTCTTTCTCCGAATGCATTTTCAATTTAGTTATTGTTCAAACGGTTGATCCCAAACAACATCACTAATTGGAGAGTGTTCTATGATGATCAACAGATCATCATATTTTTGCATATGGAGGACACTTTCCCAGGTGCGATTATCGATCAAGGCACTCACGATGAAAATCTCCACAATTTCACGATAATATAAGAGCCTAGATCTCCCGAATCGACCTCTGATCTGGTAAACTCTATTCCTGAATCCGTGGTAAGAATAGAGAAGTTTTATGATTTGCATGATAAATTCAGAAAGTCGGTAAAGTGTAAAACGAACAGTTCTTCCTTGACTCAAGAAATGATAAATCTAGGGACTACATATAATCCACAAAATATCAATTTGGGAATGGGATGCTTCGAGCAAGAATGATCCACTTTTATAAAACTCTTTAAAGAATTCAAGGAGGTTTTTTCCTGGACATATGATGATTTAAATTTTTTTGACCCTAATATAATACAACAGATCATCCCTATGAAACCCCAGACTCAACCTTTTCAGTAGAAGCTGAGAAAGATGCACCCTAAGTTGGAACCAACTGTTAAGAAAGAACTAAATAAATTATTGAATGCAAAGATAATATTCTCGGTGAGACACACATAATGGGTATCTAATATAGTTCCTGTAAGGAAGAAAAGTGGCAAAATTCGACTCCGTGTTGATTTTTGTAACTTGAATCGAGCGTTTGACAAAGGCAATTATCATGTTCCTCCAATTGAACAAATTCTTCAGTAGGTATCTAGTTCTGAAAGACTGTTGCTATTAGATGTTTTTTTGGGATACAACTAGGTTCTCATGTCTCCTGCAGACCAGCTAAAAACCACTTTTCATACCCCATGGGGGACCTATGCTTATAGGAAGATTCCTTTCAGACTCATAAATGTTAGAGCCACTTTCTAGAGAGAAATGGAAATTGCTTTTCATGGCCTCATAAATCAATCAGTAGTAGTCTATCTTGATGACGTTACTGTCTTCTCCAAAAACAAGAAATAACACTTGTCTCACCTTAGGGCTGTCCTAGAACGATGCCGGATGTATGGCATATCCCTCAACACAAAGAAGTCATTCTTTGCAGTGGAACAAGGAAGACTGCTCGGGTTCATAGTGTCCAAAGATGGAATGATTATCGATCCGGAAAGAACCCAAGATATTGCTAAACTTCCCCATCCCTCTTCCAAAAAAGCTAGGCAGACATTTTTAGGCAAGATTAACTTTGTCAAAAGGTTTTTCCCAAGTTTTATTGGACTAATCGGTAGGTGCGGACACTAACTGATCTACCTAGATCCACTTGGATCTAGAACAAAACAGGACAGGACATGACTCTTTCCCTAAGTTTTGACTATTGAATCAACTAGTAGGAAGGAACAAGTGACATACCTTTATATCACTTCCTAGGGTCTCTGTTGCTCCTGCTTCGCTCCGGTTCTCTCGTGAGTTCAAGACCAAGACAACACAAACCAACCAAAGTGAAGATAACACAATATATTCAACAGTCAACCTATGTGTATGATCAAGGAATTACGCAATAAAGTGGAAATAGCTTTATGGGAAAGGGACATGCCACTGTATCAGATTAATGGAAAGTAAAGATTACAACCTGAGCCTTGATGTCACAAACTTCCTTTCGATGGATCTTGGCTCCGACACACACACTTGCTCAATCCTTGTATGAAGAAGATCAAATCCTCTTGATAGACTTGCTAGAGTCTCCAAGCTGTTGTTTAGCTAAGTCCTTCACACAATTCTTTCACCAATTCTCCAATGAATCTTGCTTAACCTTTTTCCATGAGAATTCCCTCAATATATAGGAGAGAATGAATTAGTTACTTGGATAAGAATGATCCCAAAATACCAGGGAATCCAGTACAAATACAACCATTCGAATGCCAACCCATTCTTCTAGAAGATTCCCTTCTAGAAGCACCGAGAATTCATCTTTTTCCATGCTTTAGGAAGAGTTCGCACCCTAGATATTCAACACAGTGCGAGAAGTTCACACCCTGGCTTAAAGCAGACTGTGAGAATCATGCATTCTCACACCCAAATGTATTAGCAGCCTGCGAAGATCTTTGAAAAATGAGATTTATAGAAAGAGATGAAAGTAACTTTTCTCAGGAGAAAGTTCTTATGAAGAGCCTGAGTACACCATCATAAATACATCATCATCATGACCAAAATCATGGGTAATAGAATGCCCCCCAAAGTATGAGGTTGGAACCAGTGACAGTCGAAAGAATTTGTAAGCTACATGTGTGTGTCAGAAACCAGGAGCACACCTAATCGGAAACTTGCGAACAACCAAGCATCTGCAGAATATCATATATATTAATTCTACGGTAGGAATTCCCATACTCATATCACAGATTGATGACATTTTAGACATGGGTCATGGCCACCAATCATCCACTGTGGATCCATGCCGTCAAAATATAGCATAGCCACCAGGAATACACTGTGGATCTTTGCAAAAAATTCAAATTGAGACGACATAGCCACGAGACATACACAGTGGATCTATGTGTCGCAAATTATACATACTCCATCACAACCTGGACAAGAAAGATGATATCCAGGGTCTTCAATCTCGTCGCCCAAAGTATGAATCTAACCATGTGATTACATTTGTTGACGTCAAAAATGGTAGAAACCACTTGATTACCGGTCATTGATGAAACCGTTAACAAGTGTGAGGGAAATCACCATTGATGTCAATGACTCCCAAGGTACCCTAGTGCAATCCATCGATTGTGAATGAATGAGTTTAAGTCGAACATCCGATGGAATCTTTCGATCAGGGGTCAATGATGTAAACCCATTGTCGAAAGCGAGGAAACTTGCCATTGAGGCATGCAAGCTCCAAGGTACCAAAGAATTTCTAAGTCTTGATTCTGGATAATGAGATGAAGTCGATGGAACAAAACTCATCACAGGAGGGCCTTGATGTATCTCCCATCAATGACACGAAATGAGTAACATATTTTGAAAGTGAAACAAAGTATTATGCAAATTGAACTAGACACAGGGAAGGCTAACACAGAGAGAATGGAAAACTACAGATGGCCGACTCAATATAGGCTTCAAATGGACTTCTCTTGAACATATGAACGACACGACCAATGATTTGGCAACATTGACTCAAATACGGCATAGGGAATGACCTTGTATCAAATCGAATGCGAGATAAATGGATTTCCCAAACCAGCTTCAAATGATGAATAGGGGGTGTCATGTTCAAGAGCGACACTTACTGCCAATCAATATGAAGATGAAAACATATCCCTTTCCCAAATTTTCCCCCACCATTTCTGGCGAGTACCTCTTTATTTTTACGCAAGCTTGAGGAGGATAACAT
>SNQJ01S0064577.1:57129-67602 GCA_010110895.2 Picea sitchensis
AGGAGTTCATCGGAAAATTTGTCATCGTGTATCTGGATGACATATTGGTTTTCAGCAAGACAAAGGCTGAACACTTGAAGCATTTGGCTATTGTGATGAAGAGATTACAGCAAGAGAAGCTGTTGATCAATATGAAAAATTCCTCATTCATGAAGACAAAGCTCATTTATTTGGGGTTTGTTATATCTGCAAATGAGTTGAGGATGGATCTAGATAAGGTGGAGGTAATCAAGAATTGGCCATCACCGAGGAACGTATTTGAGGTGAGGAGTTTTCATGGACTAGCTAGTTTCTACCAAAAATTCATCAGAAATTTCAGTGGGATTAGCACATCAATGATGGATACAGTTAAGAAAAGACATAAATATTTTCACTGGATGGAAGAGGCTGAGAAGAGTTTCAATTTGTTGAAACGAAATATTACAGAGCAACCAATTTTGGTGTTGCCAGATTTTCAAAAGACATTTCAGGTGAAATGTGATGCAAGCGGGTTTGCAATTGGAGCGGTCTTGAGCCAGGAGGACAGACCGATTGCATATTTCAGCGAGAAGCTGAATGAGGCAAAGGAGAAATACTCCACGTATGATAAAGAATTTTATGCCATCATACAGACATTGAAGAAATGGAGGCACTATTTGATTCCAAAAGAATTTGTTTTATATAGTGATAACCATGCATTACAGTTTGTGACCCAACAAGAAAAGTTGAATCAAAGGCATGTTAAATGGGTAGAATACATGCAAAATTTCACTTTTGTGATAAAACATATTTTTGGTACTGCTAACAAAGTTGATGATGCCTTGAGTAGGAAAAGTTTGTTGTTGCAAGAGTTCAAAGTCAGGACGTTAGGCTTTGATGATCTTAAGGAAATGTATGTAGATGATTCAAACTTTAAGGAAGCTTATGAAGCAACTGAGAATCCATTTCTTAGGGACAAAAGCTAGTGGATAGAGTATGTGATCCAGGACGGATTGTTGTTCAAAGGCAATCAACTGTGTATTCCGAATTGCTCCATGAGGGAGAACTTGTTGAAGGAGAACCACAGTGGAGGATTGGCAGGACATTTTGGCCATGATAAGACACTTGCAAAGCTGAGCGAGTCATACTTTTGGCCAGGAATGCGGTTAGAAGTCAAGAAGTTTGTTGACAGATGCAGGATTTTCTAGCATTCAAAGGGAAGGAAGCAGAATGCGGGTTTTTATCAACCATTGCCCATACCTGAGAGGCCGTGGGATGAGATTAGCATGGATTTTGTATTGGGGTTGCCGAGGACACAAAGAGGTGCTGATTCAATCTTTGTGGTAGTTGACAGTTTTTCTAAGATGGAACACTTCATTCCATGCCAGAAAAACAGTGATGCGACTCACATCGCAAATTTGTTTTTCAAGGAGATTGTTCGACTTCATGGATTGCCGAAAAGCATAGTTTCGGACAGGGACACAAAATTCATAAGGCATTTCTGGAGAACATTGTGGAAGAAGCTAGGAACTAATTTGATGTTTAGTTCTACTTATCATCCTCAGACGGATGGACAAACAGAAGTGGTCAACAGGATTCTGGGAGACTTGTTGAGGAGCTTGGTGACAGAGCACCATAGCAGCTGGGATAACATATTACCACAAGCAGAGTTTGCTTACAATGATTCAGTGAACAGGAGCACAGGAAAAAGTCCATTTCAGATTGTATATGGAATGCATCCAAGAGGATTTTCTGAATTGAGGGATTTAGAACAGACTGATACTAGAAGCGCTAGTGCAGGAGAATTCGCTGAAGCGATGAAGGAACTTCACAGCCAGGTGAAGGAGCGACTATCGAAGTCAAGTCAGGAGTACAAGCGCAAAGCAAATCAACATCGGAGACAACTTCGTTTTGAAGTTGGTGATCTGGTTTTGGCACATTTAAGGAAGGAAAGGTTCCCAAGAGGAACATACAACAAGCTGAAGATGAAGAAAATTGGGCCATGCAAAGTCTTGAGGAAAATGGGACAGAATGCTTATGAAATCGAGTTACCAGATGGCATCGGAATATCTCCAATATTTAATGTTTCAGACTTATATCCATATAGAGCTGATGAAGCAAGAGAAGAAAGTGATGAACAACCAGAAGTTCAGTGGCAGAAGCATATGCCAGCTGCAGAGTATCCACAGATGGAGCAGATACTGAATAAACGAGTGGGTAAGAAAACCAGAAGGAAATAATATTTTGAATATTTGGTCAAGTGGAAGGGTCATCCAGTTGAAGATGCCAGCTGGGAGACTGAAGTAGAAATTCTGAAGCATGGACATACCATGCAGGAGCTCATGGATAGGAGCCCATGCAAATTTTCAAGCGAGGGAGTATGATGCAGGAGCATTCCTCACGACAAGCAAAACCAACGTGGAAGCAGAAGACAACTGAAAGACGTCCAGCGCAAGTTTTTGAATTTTTAAATTTTCACTTGAAGTTGATGCGCTGAACATAAATGAGATCATTTAATTTGGCGCCTTGGAAAGAATGTAATCATACCTCGAGCCATACGCTCTCGTCTGAGATAGACAGAGGCATTTATAGTAGTAGTTGCAGGTAGGTAGATTTGAATTCTTAGATTAGACAGTTTTAGAGCGCAGGGGGGAAACTGGATATAGACACCCTCATTTGTATCATTGTAAAAATAAACAGGAGCAAGGAGAATATAGAGCATAGGAGAATAGAAGAGGGTTGTAGAAGACACCCATGTATAGATCTTGAATTAATAGAAGAAGTTGATTCAGATTCATGGCTGTTGTGTTAGTCTCTGTGTATGTGTGTTGAATGCCCTGCTTATGAACATTTCCTCCTGTTAGACATTGTTGTTATGCCGTGCATATGATTTCATGTGTTAAGATAGAAGTATGAGAAGAAGTGAATGAGTCACAGTCGTTTCTCTACTTGAGCAAGGATTCCTGCAAGGAGTGCAGTTGAAGTCGTCCGCAAGGAGTGCATTGACAGAAGGCTCAGAAAGATAGCTTTTGTTCTCATTCATCGTGAAGGTGCAATTAAGCATCGAGCCGTGCAAGGAGTGCAAAGGCTGAGGGAGGAAGTCTCAGTCATGTATCTGAACAGAAGCTTTGGGGGACTGCTGTTGCGAGACAACACAGAGTCGAAGGAAGCTCGAACAGTCGAAGTGTTCGCAGGTTTACCGCAACGAGTGCGTGCAAATAACCTCGTTGAGGTTGAAGAAGTTTAGCAAAGCTCAGGAAGGATAGGCTTCTGAGTCGCTGAAGATCAGCGTAGAAAAGTGTGATTCGAAGTCAGGGAGAAGCGTCGCAGGTTGGCGAAGCGGCGAAAGAAATCTCATGGAGAGATACACTTTTCTCATTTCGTGGGTTATACAAGGAGGAACGGACAGTCGAAATCATCTGAGGAGATTTTACGAAGTTCTGAGGATCGTCAGATCTTGCAGAGTTACAAGGAGGTTACGGCGCGAAGGTCTGAAGAGTTTGAAGCTCAGAAGGGGCAGAGCCGTCGATTCAGAGTCATGGGAGCCATCGGATCTACACGTGGTACCGTGTATCGGGGACTCGTGAGTTCAAGCCCCAAAAGTTGTGCAGTAGGAGCAGCGATATCCCGAGACACGATATCCCTAGAAGATCAGAACCATTCATTGTGGAGGACACATGTAAGGATATTCTCTCATCTCACAGACTCAGACGTTGGAGGATAGAAAGGGGATCCCTTCAGTTTCGCGAAGCATCGAAGTAGCGAGAGGCTGTGAGCCGTCCATCTGAAGAGGACAGGTGGCAGAGATCGAAAGATCTCGCGAACTCGGGAGTTCGCAGGGTGAACGCCCAAGTGTTTGGTGTTAAAAGTCGCGAGACATGAGGTCATGAAGCATCGAACTGGCGAGAGGCTAGGAGCCATCCATATGAGGAGGACAAGTGGAGGAGATCGAGAGATCTCGCGAACTCGAGAGTTTGCAGGGTGAGAGCCCAAGTATTGGGTATTCAAAGTTACGAGGACGCGAGAAGCGAGAAGGTAATAACTGTTGGATCCGGATTGCGACGAGACCGTTGGATCCACACGTGGGATCGTGTATTGGAGCCTCGTAAGAAAAGGCCCGAGAATTTGGCTACGGGGATTGCGAGATTGCGAGAGGCGATATCCTGACAGTTGGAGGCAGTGTGTGTCATAGCAGAGCGCGAGTGGAATACAGGTGGCACAAAGCCCTCATGATCTCGCCGCAAGATGTCCCGAAGTATTGGCGTTAGGATTCACGAGTCCTAAAGTGCCGAGAGAATAATATGGGACACGTGGTCGATGGGTGGACACGTGTTTCCTAGAGATAGAAGTCAACATTCCTTTGAATTCTCGCATCTCGGGGATTCGCGGAATAGGAGGGTGAAAGTTCGATAGTTCAACCTACGAGGTCGCGAGTAGTGAAATCCCTCAAGGAAAAGTCAGCGAGTTGATTGACCATCAGGTCTTGGGGATCCGAGGACCCAGTGCTCAACCTTTGAACTCGCGAAGTCACGAGTTCCGATTCTCCGATAAATCAAGGAAGGCGGATCGCACGAGAGAACCGTGGGAGCAGATTTCCCGACAGGGAAATAGAATAACCTTGGAGTTCTCTAGGCCGAGAAGAAGAAGATCCTGTGAGCGGACGTGCCCGTGCTAGGCGTGCCTACGTCAGGGTCCACACACTATCCTTAGATATTGAGGACATTTACTTTTTGACTAGATTGTCCCGGCGGGGGTCCTATGTGAGCCTGACAAGTGGCAGAGGTGGTGGTTTGCCCATGAGTGAGTGCTGTCATTTACATTGCGTTCCCAAGGCAGAGAGAAATATGGGAAAAGTAGCTATTTGGGGGGTACGATATTTGACCCTCCGTACTATCCTTTTCACCATAGCTCGGATGGCTGGGAGTTCTGCTCCTCACATGGCATTACAGAGTTACTTCCAGTATGCCATCAAGTGTACTGAACCTTGGGTGTTCAATTGGGTAGATGTTGTACTTCGTAGTATAAAAAAGTAGTTGACCAAATGCAGATGAGGTGACCTGAAGCAATTTAGATATAGATCTTTGTTGGTATCCTTCTTCCTTGAACGGGTCCCATTACTGAGGCTACAGGTGGAGTGGAATTTACCGGCTCCCAGGGATCCAAGGATGCTAAGATGGTGTCGGCTCATGGCCTGACACGTAGCAGGACCGATCATCAAATATGATGATACTTTCTTTGACTGGCTTCAACCACAGATGTTGATGGTTGACGACTATGCTTATGCCGGGTTGGATTTTCGAGGAGATCCAGATTTAGTACTGCCAAAGGATGCTCAGTGGGGGGACCTTGGTAAGAAGTACACCTATTTTTCTTTTTAAATGTTTTGTGAATTTTAATCATATACAAATGTTTTTGTTTTATATGTTCGTCCAAAGAATAATACAAAATCCTTTGTTGATGTCACAGATGTTGGACCTTACAGACCTCCTGTTACTTCTCCCATCTAGTGGCGAGGAGAGGTAGCGGCAGCGCCACAATGTGCTGAGGATTATCAAGTGGTGGAACAAAATCTGGAGGGTTTGACCACAGATATTCCAGACATGACTCTGGAAGAGGTTCCACGACGTGATCATCGTGACACTGTAGGAGTGTCAGGGTCCATGAGTCGACTGCTCCGTAGAGTTGCTCGGGCAGTCGTATGTTACCATGAACGTCATCCATGACGTCACTTTGTAGAAGCTATGAGCTTTAGATTTCGACATTTTGGTCTTTGGACAAACTTTTTGTAAAAAACTCTTTTGATCATTATATATATAGACGACTTCTACCGGTTTACCTTATATTGTGTGAATATTGATGTAATTGATCTATAAATGATTCAAATGTCTGTCCAATACATAATTATCCAATGCATCTGTTAATGTATTTAGACATCTAGGAATATGTTGATATTCAATGTACTCAAAATAACGCTCCAATAGGCGAATTCGCAAATACACCCGTAACAAAGTAGGACTTAGAATAGTGTAGACATTACTTAACTGTAGTACTACAAGCTGTGAATCAAGTCGCACAACCAAATGATGAATTCTGAGTGATATAGCATCAACCAATAATTCAATAACGACGCTATACTCTACAATGTTGTTGGTCGCATGGCCGAGGCACACACCTCGTAAGGAGACAAGTTCGTTTGTAGGGGTGTAAATTTCCCACACAGAAGAAGCAAAGTTCTGAGTACTACGGCTAGTGCCATCATCGAAGCCAATATAGGGTAGTGAAGACTCCGACATCTAGAAATCAAACACAACGTCACATAAGGGAAAAGACCAGATAATGACAAAAGCAAGCTATAGTAACACACAAAACATATGATACAATAAAATACAAGTACTTGTGCATAGATGATTTCAAGTACAACCCATTCGTGGGTTCACTCAAAGGGATACCATCATAATCTACCAACTCATAAGCTCCTTTTTCCAAAACTCATTGAACAATATAAGGACCTCGCCACATGGCTTCAAATTTCCCATCTCCTAACATATCCCGATCTTGTTCATAGAGGAGAACCAGATCACCTTTGGAGAAAACACGAGGCTTGACATGCTTGTCGTATTGGGCCTTGACACACTTTTTCTGGGCTTCTATGACTAGGGTGGCGTCACGTCGAGTTTCGTCTAATCGCATAAGATACAATAGATTTTCTTCTTCAGTAGAAGTGTTGGGTAGGAGTTCAATAGCTAGTTTTAAAGAAGGTATCTCGCATTCGATAGGGAGAATGGCTTCCACACCATAGACTAACCGAAAATGTGTAAACCTAGTAGTGGACTTGACAGATGTCCGGTAAGCCCACAATGCCGAAAACAACATTGTGTGCCAACTTGTTTTATGAATCCCTATCATTCGTTGGAGCATAGTTATAAGAAGTTTGTTGATTGCTTCGACTTGGCCATTGGCTTGTGGATAATAGGGTTTTGAGTTATCATGGCGAAGACCCAAATTTTCAATAAGTTCAGACATCACAAAATTCCTAAAGTGGCTACCGTGATCGGTGACGATACCTTGGGGAACACCAAAACGAGCTATGACGTGATTAAAAACAAATAATGCTACAGTCTTTCCAGTGTTGTCGAATGTCGGCATCGCCTCAACCCATTTCGTAAAGTAATCAACGACTACAATGATGTAACCATGCCCCCCAACCGAGTGAGGGTGACATGTCATGAAATTGATGCCCCATTTCACAAAGGGACCAACTGAGACCACATGGTGAAGAGGAGTAGGATGTGATCAAATATTCTGATTATAAGTCTGGCAGGCATGGCATTTCTGAACGGCAATAATGCAGCCGTTAAACAAAGAAGGCCAAAAATACCCTATGCATAAGATCTTCTGGGCAGTAGCATACCCAGACATATGACCACCACATGCTCCAGAATGGCAGTCATTAAGATCTTTCTCGGCCTCATCAAACGTTAGGAAACGTTGAAAAACAGAGTCAATCCCTCGATGATAAAGAGTATCTGTGAGGATAATGTATTGATGAGATTGATAGTGTATGCGACGTCATTCAGTACTAGACAAAGTTGGACGGAAAGTCTAGGCTTGGAGATATATAATGATATCCCCATACCAAATATCATCAGTGCTAATAAGGAAAAGAGATTCATCGGGTAATGAATCAGCTGCTACTTTTTCCGTTGCAGAATGGGGAAAATCACATATCAACTCAGCAAAAACTAAGGACTTCTTGGACTTGGCACGTTCGAATTCCAAGTCAAACTCCTGGAGTATCACAATCCATTTGGAGTATTTTCCCCCTAGCAATTGACATGTCAAAATATGTTGCATAGGATTGCAATGAGAAATCACCGTAGTCTTACGTGAGAGGATATAGTGCCGGAAGCGTTGGACGGCTTGAACGGAAGCCAAGGCCAGTTTCTCGACATGTTGATACTTGATTTCAGTCAGCGTGAGACTTCGACTCAAGTAGTAAATAACATGTTCGTCGTGAGCATCATCCTCTTAGATGAGAACCATGCCAATGGTGTAATCCGAGGCAACAAGATAAAGGAAATAATCGCGATTGTAATCAGGCGGAAAGAGAAGCGGAGCTCACGTTAGGGACAACTTCAAAGTTTCAAAAGCATTATTGGCAATAGTATCCGAGACGAACTCAGAATCCTTCTTTAATAGCCACCTAAATCCCCGAGTGATATTGGCGTAATTTGGGATAAAACGACGAAGAAAGTTTGCTTTCCCCTGCAAACTTTGTAACTCGCGAAGTGTAGAAGGAGGAGGGAGATTAAGGATCACCTTAACCTTTAAAGGATCCACCTGGATCTCTTGACGTGAAATAATAAAACCTAGAAGATGGTCGGATTCCACATAGAAAACGCACTTATGAGGATTTAAACGTATACGGTAGAACCGACAGCGAACGAAAATGGCTCGGATATGGGTTGGGTGATCGACTTTGCGCATAGAATGAGTAGGTAAATCATCCAAATATGGTTGAATGATGTGCTTGATATCATGAAAAGCATAAGACATAGCGCGTTGAAAAGTTGCACCAGGGTTCTTAAGACCGAAAGGAAGTTTTCGATAGGAAAAAGTACCCCGAGGACAAATAAAAGAAGTCTTATGTTGATCCTTGGGAACCATGTTAATTTGATTATAGCCGGAGAAACCATCCATGAGAGAGAAGATTTAACTTTCGGTGCAGTCATCGACAATCTGATCGATGAAAGGGGTAGGAAAGTTGTCTTTTGGACAAGCTTTGTTGATATCCCTATAATCAACACATACACGAATTGTACCTTGTTTCTTGTCAATCGGGACAAGATTGGAAACCCAGTATGTGAGAGCCACCAGATAAATAAAGCTGGCTTTCAGAAGTTTCTCAACTTCAAGCTTTATAGCAGCTGCTTTATGTGGGTGAACTGGATGAAGGCATCGCCGGATGGGTTTAGCATCAGGATATGTCTTGATCTCATGTATCACAATTTCAGGGTCGATACCCAACATTTCTTTGTAGCTCCAGGCGAAGATGTCACGAAACTCTTTGAACAAGGACGTATAGGTGACTATTTCATCAGGGGAACACAAAGCTCCAATATGGACATTTTCGACGATTCCAAGTTTGATGGATATGTCAATGGGAATCGTGGGCGAGATATTGCTTAAGTTCCCTTCAAAAAACACATCGTGTGTAGACTAGGGAATGGTCGAGATGACGACAGCGGTCGACAGGGTCGAAATCCGTTGGTAGTTCTCAAGAGTGTGTTGCTCCAGAAAGAGGATAGAATGATGATGCCCATCGTCCCAAGGGGTGTCCTCCATGACATATATGATCATCTCGTTAGTGGGAAATATAACACGAAAAGGATCAGGAGACAACTCATCAAGAGAGGGGGTAGAAGGTGTTGCCGCTTGAATGGATTGATATGCGGATTCAACTGGACTTAACGACATTTCCGTTTCCAAAACGAAGATGATCTCCAGGGCCAGGGACTATCCAAGGGTCATGAGATGCAGGAAGTTCGGGAGGCGAAGTGGAGATCATGTTGATGGAAGCAACAGACGGGCGTGGAACATTGGGCGGTGGAATGGGGAAAGTACCCATTAACGAAGAATCCTTGAGAAGGCCTACACTGACATTCTCATAACTCAGCGGGGTTTTAGCGATAAACGATACGTTGCCAGTACGATTATCAGAATTGAAGAAGGCGAGTTGGTTGATGATAACAACCTTTCCTTGATGAGGAAAATTTACTACACGAAAAAGGGTGGACACAACGACGCGCATGGAATCGATCCAGCTGCGGCCAAGTAGAAGATTATAATCAAGGGGAGTGTTAAAGACTTCCACTTTGAATTGGACCCTCTTGCCTTCTAACGTGATGGGAAACGAAGGAAGAACATCGTAGGGCTTAAACCCAGAGCCATTGAAGGCTTTAAGAGTGTTTTTTGATTCATTCAAAGAAGGAGAGCCAATGGATCTCCAACAAGCAAGAGACATGACACACATCGAGGCACCCTCGTCGATAATGGTTCGACAAATTTTCTTGTCAGAGACAACAACTTGTATCTGGAATGCAAGTTGAGGGGGTAACCTTGGAATGTGATATTACAAGTCAAATATTATTAAATTCGTGTCCGTCGGGTCAATTCCACCGATAGCTTTCAATAGTGCCTTTCGTTGTGCGGGAAAAGTTTGAAGGACTTCAAGGGCTGACATCACAGAAGGTGCTTGGGCCAGATCTTCAACAATGCTGTAATTATGGGCCGCACGAGCATGAGGATTGAAAGCCAATTTTTGAACGACGCCCTTTGGGGGGGGTCGCAGAACTGTGTCGAGCCTCGGTCGTTCAAGATGAAGAGGACTGTTGGTAGGTGGAGACGTAGGAGAGGATTGTACCAAGGAAAAGGGTAAATCGTCAACCTTCTCCTTAGATGGAGAATAATCTTTGGCTCGAGTAGTGAGTGCAACGTTGTTCTTCTTAGAATCAC
>SNQJ01S0064578.1:0-15578 GCA_010110895.2 Picea sitchensis
TGTTAATTTTGTGGCTTGTCTTATGTCAAAGGTTATGAAAGTGAAAATAGTGATGTTTGAAAGACGAAAGTAAAAATGAAAAGAAAGCTGGAAACAAAAACCTTCACTTAATTCAAATTCTAGACAACTTTTCAAATTTAATTTTTTTTCTAAGAGCTTTGAACAACAAACTCAAAACAAAATTTCACTCGACTACAAGCTACTTATGATCGAAGTAAACTTCCAAGAACTTATGAATGAAAATACTTTTCTCTTGTTACTTAATGCAAAACAACACTTTTCAACCAAACAAAGAAATAAAAGATTTTTGTTTTTTATCTGAATGCTTATAAAGCAAAAAGAAAAAATATCAACAAGTCAAAAACTAAGAAAAACTTCTGGCCTAAACGCAGATCGCAAAGAATCACTTCAAAAAATCACAAACTGGCCACTTAACAAAGGACTCTCACACTTGTCTAAAAACCTTACAAAAGAAAAATTTCATGAAAACTTCTAAATGAAAAAGAAAGCTATGGCTGAGATCAAACTTAAGCTACTGACTACTATGAAACAGATTGAATATCTTGAGAGGTATAACTCTTGTAAAGGGAAAGGATGACTGCCACTCCTTCAACAAAAACTATCCTTCACAAGCACACTACTAAAAACTCAACAACAAGCATGTGCATGTGAGTTGTGTAGAGTCAGAGGGCGTGTACACATGTGCTGGCCTTATACAGGCCGCGTGTGTCTCTAAAAATCTGAAACAAATAAAAACAGGCAATCCAAACCAGGCAGAGACCACTGATACTAAGAACCAGGATCTCTTGAAGGCTCGGACACTTTCTTTAACAAAAAAGAAAACAATGCAAGGAAAAATTCGTAAAACAAACCAATCTGAAGTGAAACCTAAGCTAAAAAAAGCAAACAACTAAGACTAGAAAGAGTTCCAGAAAACCCCTGAGAATGACAAATTTTGACAAGGAAGAGGATGACTGCCTCAAAACTTTTCTAAAATCCTACACACTATTGTTACTTCTTCAGCTAGCGTTTACACGCAGGCTGTAAGAATGTAGGGCATGGGTACATGTGTGCAGACCTTATACAGGCCACGTGTACCTTTGTGGGTCTCGAAAAAAAAAAAAATTACAGTCAAGAAAAGAAACAGAGATAACTGGTATGGAAGACCAGAATCTCTGTGAGCTCATACTTTGCAGAAAATTCAAAAAATAGGAAAGAAAACCAGTTTTTAAAAAATACCCAAAAAATAAAAATTCCTAGGAACCCTAGAGACTTCCCCAGTGGAGTCGCCAATTTTGTTGGGAGTGGGAAATCCCCTTACAGACTAGCACATAGGGTTATATTATGAATGCAGATATGACCAAAAGAAACCTACTTTCTACCTTCGTCCCTAGACCTAATCGCCATTTCTTTTCAGCAAATACATGGTTAAACCAACATACCTTGTTTGTGGCATTCGATGTTTATCCTTCTTCATGCTTGATTGCTTGTTAGTGTTGAAATAATGTAACTGCGAAGACCATTCTTATTATTATTTTGTTATTGGATTAAATCCCCATTGTGGATTAATCATGTCATTATTATTATTGGATTAAATCCCCATTGTGGATTAATCATGTCATTATTAATATTATTGTTGTAGATTAATCCCGTAGGGATTAATCATGTGGATAATCTTATGGGACCAAATTCCCCTTTTGCGGATTGGTCGTAGGACAATTACAAAGTGCAGAACAAAAAGTCATTGTGGTTATAATGGAATGGCCAGAATTAATTAAGGTGAGTTTACCCACCAGTGAGAGGTCAGCCACGCGGTGTGACTCTTCACCGTGCAGTTGATATAAATAGAAACAGCCTCACTTCTTACACACAACTCTTACTCTCATTCTCTTATGAGGCAAGATGCATTACAAGTTGGAGAGAGAGAGGAGAGAGAAGGGTGAAGCATCTCTTTAAGGAGAGGAAATTTTGTGTTAGTTTGAGTTATCTACTTGAACATTGTATAAGCCATTTATGATAAGGAAGTTTTTTTTTTGTTTTTTTTTCTTCCCCTTGAGGGTTTGCCGGGATAAATGTTGTGTCTCTTGTGAATGTGTATTTCTTAGTGATCTTGTTTTCCTATTATGCTCTTATCTTGTAAAATGCAAGAACTATAATAATAGCATAAGCATTAACATTAACATGGTATCGAGGAGAGCCAACCTGAAAAAGCACAATCTGCAAGAGGAAAAACGTCAACTGTTACCGTACCCCAAAGTGGGGTTTTGAAAAAGTGAGTATTTTAAGCTCTCTATCACCATAGAAAGTTGCTCCCTCCCCTAAGGATCAATACACCTTTTAGTGGCTAGATCTCCGAGGAAGAGTGAACCCTAGTTTCACAAAGTGCCAGAAAACGAGAAAACCAAGAATGCTACAAGTACCAGAGTAGCAGAAGTACGAGAAAACTAGAAGCACCGGTCCAAAAAATCCGCATATCAGATTTGAAAGAGAAAAAGTTGGATTTTCATAAATTTTACTGCACTAGCTAACTTCATACTCCGACCCGGTAGCATCTATCCCTAGATCAAATTTAAAAAATTCAAAGTTTGAAAAATTAGGGTTTCCTCATAAAACCCTAAGTCATGATTCTGGGATTAGATCTCGAACCGATTCTGCGATTCTTGGGTTGCAGTACCATTTGTAGTTGCAGTCGCAGAACCAGTTACAATCACTCTTGAAGTTTTTTGGTAATGATTACGCTACTACTAGATGGAGCCACTACACACCAAACTATCGAGGGGTATGTACTCACACTGGTTAATGGTTAAACCCTAAAATTGACTAGGGGAAGGGATATTTTTCCATAGATCTAGAAGGATCTACAAGATCCAACACACAGTTGAGCCGATGCAAACCGGGTGTGATTATTCTAATATGCATCTATTTGTTATGAAATTATCTTGATCAATGTTGCATGTTGAAGCTATGATAAAATCATTAGAAGAGTTAAAAGTTGATCATAGAACATCCTCTAACCTAACCTTGTCAAGTTAGTGTATTGTATTAGTCTGAAGATGGAGTTGGAAAGAAAGCTTCGTCACTTGAGTGAAAGGAGACACGGAAGAAAAAGCAAACACTTTCGTTATTGAGGACAAGGCTCATGTTTGATTAATCAAGATTCAAAGGTACACATGACAAGCTAATGACTTTAGTTGAGATGAAATAGATAGTAAAAGTATTATACTTGATAACATGTGAGAATACTTTAACTGCGATACTGACTAACACCTCCTCTAGGAGAAACCTCATGTGTGTTAGTTTCAGATTGCCATTGAAAGAATGCTTGGTCACAACACTAAAGAGAGTGTTGACCCATTTCGTATTGTATTCCTTACCTTTAATCTTTGCTAAATTATAAGTAATAAGCTCTAAAGGAGCTACAGTGATGATTGTTCATGCTATTGCTTTATATTATCAGAAGGATATTATTCTTGCTTATTGTTTTGATGACCTTGCTCCAAGTCACATGAAGAAAACTATAGTGAAGGTTGCAGAAGGAAGCGTGCTAAAGAAGAAATCATAAATAAAACAATCATCAGTGGAAAAGAAAGTGGGTCACTCAAGGCTGCCACTTGACCCACGCTATTGGAAAGAATGCATGTGAAATCCTAGAGATTAGCTCACATCAACTACAAGAGCACTTCCGCCCACACCTTTAAAGGCATCACGGAGTTTACGAGAACTCAAAGGTGATCATGAAAGCATATCACGATGGATGTGCACAAGGGAAAGAACACCAAGAACTCATTTTGAGAGGGAAAACAAGGCAAAGTCCTAAAACTCATTCCTTCAGATGTATGTGGCCCAATGCCATGATCCTCCATTAATAGGTATGTATGCATGTATCATTCATTAATGATTATTCGTAAAGGACTTTGGATATATTTGAAGTGTTCAGCAAGATCAAGGAATTCTGAAGCCTTGATAGAAAACCTCTATGTAAGGAAGATTAAGATATTCAAGGTCGGATAATGGAGGAGAATATACCTCAAAGGAAGTTCATGAATATCTCACCAAGATGTTGGGATCAGATCCCCAACAAAATGGTGTAAATGAATGAAAGAACCGTCTTTGAGCTGTGAGATAAAGATCTTCTATGTGCTTATGGGCAAACCCAACTATGACAATTGTTTATGTGCATAAAAAATTATCCATAGTGAACTTGGGTTCAAGACACCAGAAAAGATGTTCACGGAAGAAGAAGATAGAATTAGCCATCTCAAAATATTTGGGTACGTCAGTGTTTATCCTTATACCGAAAGAGAAAAGAAACAAGTTGGAACCCTCAGGAAAGAAGGGAATATTTGTGGGATGCATGAGGTATCCAAGGCCTTAAGAATCGACATACCTGGTCACCATGATATTGATATCCAGGGGTGTGACCTTTGATGAAGGGGAGCTGCATAAGAAATCCCGAGATGCCCGACTTGAAGAGATATATGAAGAGAAACAGCAAATCCGGGATAGCTTGAGAATGTGAGGAAGTTCCCGAGTTGCAGAACACATGGAAGTCATATCTTCCCATGATGAGGGAGACTCTTGAAGATCATGATATAGCAAAAATTCAAGAACCTCCCTCAGAGGATGACCTTCTCCCATAAAAGCTCTCTTGCCCAAGCAAGCTATTCAAGATGGAAAGTATGGTGTTCGAAGGAACCACAAGGCAATTGAAGAAACCAAAGCCATTCTCCAGGTTACCGGCTTTGATGTGTAATCTACTTGATGAAGAACCTACCACATGTTTGAAGAGGCCATCCAAAAGAGGAATGGGCAGATGCCATGTGATACCAATCCACTTAATAAAAGAATGATGTGGGAACGTTGGAGACGAAAAATGGGATGTGGTATCATCAAAATGGCTATTCAAGATAAAACATTTTCTTTGATGGAAGTATTGAGAAATATAAAGCAGATTTGTCGCTGGTAGCTTTTGAGAATTGACTATGAAGAGACATTACGCTCTTGTGGCGAGATACACTTCAATCAGAACCATTATATGGCTCTTGCTACCAAAGATGGAAATAGAAGAGCACACGGATGAGGATCAGCGAAGATATCTTTTCTGAATGGTGTCATTGATGAGGAAGTGTATATAGAGAAACAACAAGGATTTGAGGTTGAAGGCTGAGAGTCTCATGTCTATGGATTGAAGAAATATTTGTACGGTTTGAAGCAAGCTCCCGAGCTTGGTATGTACACCAAGAGTAAAAGCAGACTCAAATCTACTTCAAGATTATGGAGAATGAACCGATAATACTATTAACGTATGTGGATGACTTATTCTTAGCTGGAGAAGAAAATCTCATCGTTGAATGTAAGCAGAAACTTGCCGCAGAATTTGAATGAAAGAATGACCTAATGCCGTACTTCTTAGGTCTTGAGGTATGGCAGTCCTGAGAGGATCTTCCTTAACGGAAATTACCGCAGTGAAATCTTGAAGAGATTCAACATGCTCAAATACAAGTCCTGAATACACCCATGGAAGCAAAGATATTTGTTGGTTCATACTTTGTCATATTTGATAGATTCCACTATGTACAGAAAGATTATTGGATCAATGATGTACATGATCCAAACTAGACGGACAACGCATTTGTTTTGTAGTGAACTTACCTTGAGTGGAGTTTCTAGTAGAGGCGGATGTGGTGTTCATTTAATGGTACAAAACATGTGATGAACATAAGGTACAATGGATTATGGTCTCGACTATGATGGAGATAATGATTCCTGCTTGATGGATATAAGTCACGGTGTGAGCGTTCTTTGACAGAAAAATCACTAGGATCATTTAGTTGGGATCGACTATGATCTACGTGGCAGTGAAAACAATCAATATTTCTCTTATACAGTGATGATACATTACCTTTGTTCTACTGAAACGCAAAGCTATATGGCCAGTTGTTGGCAATTCTATTTGATTTGAGATGAGAGCAACCACGATTCCATGTGATAATCAAAGGCTGTAGTAAAGGTAATGAGGAAGACCCTATGTTCCACGGCAATTTGAAGCACATAGAATCCATTATCATTTTACATCATGACATAGATACGGAGAGAACCTTGAAATCCAGTACATTATACGAATGAGCAGTTTGATGTGATGACTAAGCCTCTATACCGTGTAAGTTTGAACACTTTTGATATAAACGGTATTGTCCGAAGGACCTTCCTTGAAAGGAGTAGTAGTGTATTTAGCTGCCGATATATTTTGTTAGATGTAAAAGCAAGATGAGTCATGCTTACGACCTCGTTGTTGGAGCGTAAAAGCATGGCCGTGTGATCCTTGCTTCTGACTTCGTTGTTAGACATAAGCAAGATGAGTTATGCTTCACAACCCTGGTTGTTAGGCGTGCAAAATCATAAGGCCGTTGATTCCTTGCTTGACCTAGTTGTTAGATGTAAAAGCAAGATGAGTCATGCTTGACCTAGTTGTTAGACGTAAAAACTTGACCTTGTGTGTTTCCTCTAGCCTTCTAACCTCGTTGTTAGGCGTGAAAGATGAGTTATGCTTCTGACCTGGTTATTAGATGTAAAGCGATGGAGTATTCCTCACTTCTGACCTCATTGTTAGACATAAAGTGAGATGTTGGTGTTCCTTGCTTCTGACCTGGATTTGTTAGGCAGTAAAGCAAGATGAGTCGTGCCGACCCTGGTTGTTAGATGTAAAGCTTGTAGTATTTGTGATTCTCCTAAACTTCTGACCTGGTTGTTAGGCGTAGAGAGATGATGATATTACTTGCTTATGACCTAGTTGTTGAGCGGTAAATGAGATATGTGTCTTGAGTTGTGATGTTAAAGCTAGTGTAGTACTGTGATGTGGCTGACCTAGTCTTTGTGATGATTATCATTTTTCGCGATACATATTTGACACGGATGATGATAGCATTCTTTTTTGAGGAATGATGATCTTGTTGATGAAGAAAACTCCCGATGACTTGTAAAATGCTGAACCAATTGTTCAAGATGATATTGGCGATACTATCCTGAGATGCCACTAATGATGGAGACCTCTCTACTTTGACTTTGATGAAGAATACCCTTCTTGTTGGGGAGTATTTGAAATAATGTAATTGTGAAGAAAATTCTTATTATTATTTTGTTGTGGATTAAATCCCATTGTGGATTAATCATGTCATTAATAATATTATTATTATTAGATTAATCCCATTGAGGATTAATCAAAATTGATAATTGTATAAGGAAATCCCCATTGAGGATTAATCAAGTCGGTAATTGTATAAGGACCAAATCCCCTTTTGTGGATTGGTCATCAGACAATTACAAAGTTCATAATAAGAAGTCGGCCCCAACAGCTATAATGAAAGGGCCGGAATTAATTAAAGGTGGGTTTACCCGTCGAGAGTGAGAGGTCGGCCCTGCCAGATGGTGACTCTTCACACGTGCCAGATTGATATAAATAAGAGGCTAGCACCTCACTTCTTACACACAACTCACTTGCTCATTCTCTTATGAGGCAAGCTGCATTTACAAGTTGGAGAGAGGAGAAGAAGGGTGGCACATATCTTGGGGAGGACTTTTTGTATTAGTTTGAGTTATCTCTTGAACATTGTATAAGCCATTTATGATAAAGAAGTTTTTGTTGGGTTTTCTTCCCCTAGAGGGTTTCCCAGGATAAATGCTGTGTCTCTTGTGAATGTGTATTTCTCAGTGATCTTGTTCATATTATGCTCTTATCTTATAAAATGCAAAGAACTATAATAATGGCATAAACATTAAAAGTTAGAAGCTCTCCTCCCAAGGCTAACCTGCATACAAAAGAAGAAACAAACTACACATGCATTTTACCTACAGATTAATGGGTTAATGATTCAAACATATATTTAATAAGCTATGAATAACTCATAAAGTGGGACGAGAAAAACATTTCTTTATTACTTTTAATGAATCAACTTACAATGTCGAGACTGGCCACCGCTTCACGAACCTGATCCTGGGCTCCTCTTCAAATGTCCTCCAACTTATTTGATCTGTATTTCTCCTTGCACACTGATGGCTAAAGGGTCGAGACAATGGGAATGTGAAATTGAGTAGAGTTTCTTTACTATCATTCTCCTTCTCCAAATGGGATCCCTACCCCTTCTTTTATAGGCTAGAAGGAGCTAGGTATGTGGTCGAACCCTCAGCCATGCATGGCCGGGAGTTTCAATTAACTCACCCAAAGCTATGTGTTCCATCGACAAATTTCCTTTTTTCGTGCTTTTATAGGTACACACGAGCTGTTTTAGGTCAGATAGCATGTACAGGCGTGCAGTAATGGAGTAGGGCGCATGGGCCCTTATAAAAGAGGTTTTTAAGAAGAGTTGTTCAGCAGTGTTTTGGCAAAGAAGGAATCTGAGATGGCTTGATGCCAGGTAAGCATGTCTGGTGCAAATTAGGGTTATAACATGAGAATATAAAGGAATTACTCCATGTGTTTTTTTGAGTAAAAGATAATTTAAATATAATAACAATAAAATTTACTCAACGATATGTTCATAGGGATAAAATAATAAACTTCACTATGATAATATACAATTTATAAATTCACTATACAAACAATAATATTTACTCAAGGTAAGTGTTGTAAGGGTTATTTTAAATTTGCTCGACTTCTCGATGCTTGAATTACGAGTGAAAATTCCACTTTGCGTCAACCTTGTTGATTGTTGGATAGCCTATTGGTTTACCACCCTACAACTCCAATGGGTACTCTCCTTCCCCAAGGACCGCCAAGTTGTAATGGGGTTGTATTAAAGGTACCAACTAACAAAATGAAAAGAGAGTGAAGTTGTTAAGTTGGAGAAGAATCCCCCATCTCAAACATACTGTAAGGTACCAGATCTATTATAATTGTAGCAAAAAAAATAATTACAGAGAATAACAACAAAAGAACACAATATATTAAACCACAACACCAAAATACTACCTTTATTGATAGGAAACAATGTTCACTTTCCTCTTCAAGGGGGAAACCTCTAGCAGAGCAGCGCTCTATTACTATAATTTTCAAGACAAAGACTTCTTATGGCTATGACTAGATACCTGATGTATAAGAACAAATTAAACAACATGGAAGACACGAGTATTCCTAAAATTGCTTCAAAATCTAGTCGTAACCACATTCGACTCAAGCGAGGATGGCATAAAGATGCCCAGTCTTGGCTAGGACAGTGGGGAATCATGGAAGGGACCATTTTGCAGAATAAAGATACTATTAAAAATATCATTAAATCAAAGTTTAAGGAGAAAATGTGATATGATAAAGATTTAAGAGGAAAAAAGAAAATTAAAGTATTATAAGGATGTAATCAACCCTTATCTAGAAGATCAAAATTATCTCTTTGTTTTGACAAGTGTAAAGAAAAAAATAAGCATTGCTAAGATAAGAACAAATTCTCACGAGCTCCATAGTTAAACTGGACGTTGGTCTATTTCTAAAATTCCATGGGATGAAAGAGTGTGCCACCTTTGTGGCACTAAGAAGTTTGAATATGAAAAGCACTTTCTCTTAGATTGTCCAACCTATACCCATATTAGATCTCAATTTCAAAATATTTGTCACACTACCAACCTTCCTAACCTTTTAACTCAACAAAACTATGGTGATCTTGGAAAGGTTCTCTTAATGCTTTTCGAGCACAAAAATAAAATTCTAAAGAATTGCAGGTAATCCCTTACCCTCTTAAAGTCCGGTAGAACAATTTGGTCTTAGTGGACGTTAATCATCATCATCATCATCATCAATATCCTTGAATTACTAATTGTAATCAACTCTATTCTTTGTTCACATTTTATTCCGTTCATTTTAAATGTAGACACATACACTTAAAGTCCTTTTTAGTTATTAACATTTCACATATACTTAAAGATTTTTTTAGTTATTAACATTTTTAAAGTGAATTTCATAGATTTTTCATTATATTTCTTTAATTTAAATAAACATCAATATTATATATTTCTTATTTTTTTAAATAGGAGAAATTTGTCTACATACATAATTTCATTTCATCTATCTTGTTTTACTAAGTGACCAAATTAAAATGCACGAGCAAGCACATACTTAAAATTCTTGCAAGTGTTCTTAGAAGATATTATTTAATGTATTATGTATTGTTTATTGATTCTGGTGAATCTGAAATATGAAGAACATATGCATGTAGAAACTAGAATGAAGTGGGAGCAAAGCATGAAAGATGAGATGGACTCCTGGGTACATAACTAGACTTGGGACTTGGTGACTTGGTTCAATTGTCTATAGGTAAAAGAGCATTGCAGAATAAATGGGTATACAGGTTGAAGGAAGAATATGGAGGTAAAAAGAGGTACAAGGCGATACTTGTTGTAAAGGGTTTTACATAGAAGAAAGGTATAGATTTTGATGAAATACTTTTTCCTATTGTTAAAATGACTTTAGTTAGAACTATTTTAAGTCTACTGGTAGTAGAATATTTGCATCTTGAATAGTTACATGTAAATAAATATTTTCTCGATGGATATTTGGAGGAAGAGATTTATATTCAGTAGCCACAAGGGTATGAGGTCAAAGGGAAGCAAAAGTTAGTATGCAGGTTGAAGAAGAGATTATATGGCCTAAAGCAAGCTCCAAGGTAGTGGTATTTGAAGTTTGATAGGATTATGACAGAACAAGGTTAGAGTAAATGTTATTACAACCACTATGTTTATTTTAAGAGACTAGATAATGGCATCTATATTATATTGTTATTGTATGTAGATGACATTGTTATAGCCCTAAATTGCTCTACACCTGCTTACCTAGCCTATGGCCCTCTTACTTGCATTTTTTGGCCAAGCCAACACTGAGTTTCTCTTCTAAAAAAATCATTTTTTGAAGATGTACGCGCCCTGCACCAATACTGCCCACGTACATATGCTTTCTGCATCACTATAGCTCACGTACATATGCATGTTGCACCATTACAACCTGTGTATACTTGCAAAAGTTGCAAGGAATTTGTTGAGATTAAGCGCTATTGGGTAGTTTCCCAACTAATCCACTACCTATAGCCCGTCACCCAATTGAATAACCATCATTTTCCCATATAAAAGGAGGTGTGGGGGTCTCATTCCTTATCTAAGCATAAGAACAGTCAAACTATGCTCGTTTCACATCCCCTCCTTTCCCCAAGCATCTGCAACCTTTTTGAGAGAATTGCCTCAACTTTCCTCATTTTCTCTTTTTCCTCCATAAGAACAGATTCCATTTCCCAAGAAAAAGTGTGAGAGGAGAAATATACACGGAGGTGCACTTGGAGATTGGTGAAGAGGATCTCAGACCAGGTTCCAGGAATAGTAGCTGACTTTGGTTGTAAGTAATCATTGTATTATCAATAAAAGAAGTACTTTTCCTGTCCCAATATCATGATGTGTCAAATGTTTTCATTTTTTCTATGTTTTTATTATAACATCTAACCCATATTTATGTATGAAATGTATGCTTATAGTTCTCTTTTTATCTTTCTTTGAATGCAGGCCAACCTTGGGAGGAGGTTTGCAGTCAACGGAGCTATCAAGCGCGAGAGGATCTACATCGAATGCGGAGTAAAGGTATAGTTACCAGATCCTTCTCATGTTACTTTTATTGCATAAGTCTGGGGTATGTTTGGGGTAGTTAGAGAAGTAGGAGAATTTTAAATGGTTATTGATATTCCTACATTGTAAACCCTGGTGTAGCCATAGGGGTTTTTTTCCTACTAGAAGAACTGGTGACCATACTGGGGAAGCCTCTAGGGTTTTAGGGGATTTTTTGGGTGTCAGATTGGTTTTAGTACCTTTCGAGGTCACCTCTTGGTGGCATACCAGTGCTCCTTTCTCTGCCAATTTGTCTGTTTTATTTCTTTTTTCAAGAAGGACAGAGGTGTACATGACCTGCTATGGGTCATCACGAGTGCATATGTGCCCTGCTTGGTAGACAGACTGCGTACATACACAGGCTGCTTAGGCATCAGTAGTGTACCTGGTTCAAGGGACTGTTTTTTAAGAAGAGGAAGTCAATCTCTTCCTTGATTGAGGTTTTACTTCTCAAGGTTTCTTGTCTAAGTCTAGTGTCTGTTTTTTATAGTCAAAACTTGGGTTAGATGTCAGTTTGCTTTTCTTTCTAAATAGTTTTCTTGTGTTTAATTCTAGAAGGGTTTTAGGCGAGTCTTTGAGTTTGTTGACCAGTCTGTTTGGTGTCTTTAGTGACTCCCTGTGATCCGCAGTGGGCCAGAGGTCAGTATCAGTCTTGTCTTGTCTTTTCCCCCCCCTTTCATTTTCTTTAAAGAAAAGAGAAAAAGTTTTATGTTAAGTTTTTTCATGTTTAAAGAATTTTTCCCAAAAAGAAAAGATTTTTCAGTTTTTAGTTTGCTAAAGTAGTTAGGGTTAGTTATTTTACTTAAAAGGAAAAAAAAGTTCAATTTTTAAGTTCTTGACTGATCTCTTAGAACTTAAGCAGCTCGTAGTCGAGTGAAATTTCGTTTTAGGTTTTATTTTAAAGATCTTGAAAAATAGTTAGTTATGAAAAGTTGGTTAAAGAGTTAGTTGAAAATCTTTATTGTTAACTAGAAGTAATTTTGCTTTCAATAATTTTCGTTTATTCTCCTCTTTTTTCTCTCGTACACATCACTAGTTTCACTGTCATTCCCTTTGAGTTAAAACAAGCCATTTAAAATGAATGCTAATTAAAATCTACTAGACTTTTATGTTTGTAGGGTCAATCAACTAGTTTAGGCTAGAGCCTTGAATTAGGTTGGAGAGGAAACTCTTCAAGGATTATAAACAAACATTGGAGTCAGAGCTAGGGAGTGTAAAAGTCCAGTAAACGTGAAATTTATCTAGGACCGCCCTCTAACACAGGGGCTTAACATGAGGCCACGTAAGGAAAGGTAGCAAACATAACCCCTCCAAAGCCGGACCAAGCGTAGTGGGGAACACATATTGAGGACTTGTCGTGGGATACTGTCGGTTGCATTTTCCTATGGAGCTTCATGGACCTCGAATCTATTCGATATCCTCAGTTGTCTTCCAGACCACTTTCTTTCGATACCCTTGGTAGGTTTCAGACTTGTTATCTTGCTCATTGTGGTCCACCCAACTGTCGACTGTACCTGCCTAGTGACTGTTTGCAAGCTGACAACTTAGTTTCCTTTATTCTAGAGACATACATAGGTGACTGTGGAGGTATACCGCGATACCTATGGCAGATGTCGGGCCACACTTTACAGAGTAATCCCAGAGGGTGCTTTCATGTTCGAGTTGCATTTGCACCAGTAAGTTTCTCTAGTGTTGGCTTGCGTAACTGTTCTTCCAATTAAATAGTAGTTTTCCTGCTTTATCTCATAGGAACTTTTCTAGTGTGTGCTTGGTTTTAAACATTAGTTAAATCCTTACTGTGTCATTGATATTTTGACAAGGTGGAAGATCAAGAGTTCCGCCAGTCACAAAGTCTTCAGGGCCTGTCACCGGTTACATTAGAGCCACCACTGCCATCGTTACAATGAAGACTTGACTAGCAAGGGTCATTGGAAGCGATCTGGCCACAGGAAACTGTGCGCGAGCCATCTCCAAGAGGATAACACTCGAATTCGAGGGAACTCACCGTTACTGACCTTGGAACAGAATCTCTCAAGCCGGCTAATCCTTCGATCACTGACTTATAAATGCCAATCTTGGTACAAGTTTTCCCTCCAAGGGTAACACCTCATGAGTGTCAGATAGTCTTGCAAGCAACTATGGACGCAATTTATTCTACTTCGTCAGGGAGTTCTCATACTCCCTCAACAACTGTTACAACAGGGGGTGTTCCAACTCCTAACCCACCTTCGCCAGTCTGGAACACAATGGTCTCGACCACCTCTACTTTGGGCAGTGGTTTGACTCCGTCAACTGTGGCGACCACTGCTCCGTTCACACAAAGTGTGACGAGCCCTTCGTTTTCATACAGAATGCCCAACTTTGATACGAACTTCATCCTCATCTACTCCACCCTACAGACCATGGGTCTGGGGGCAGGGAGCTCCAATTCTTCCTTGCAAGGGTCTATGGGGGTCACCTCATCCTCTTATAACACTATCCCTTACGATGGAGGTCACAAACCTCCTCTGTCCCCCTCGCTCGGTGGTTCTTTCCAGCCACCCGTCGGGCCGAACATGAACTATAGCTTGTTCGGAGCAGGTAGTATAGGATCGTCTTCTTACACCATGCCAGTGGGTTCATTTTCGTTCTCTTTATTCGACGTGTTTGGTAATAACACTTTCTCGTCAGCTGACGTCTCAACCGGGGGAAACCCTGGTTTTGGACAACAAAATCCTGTGCAGGGTACTATTCCTACACAGGGGGAAAATACAGGAGTTTTCTCCTCACAAGGACTTTTGAATCCTTGGCAGGGATTAGTTCCCTCATTAGGGATGCCGACTAGGGGAAACCCTTTCCATGGTCAATGGAACCTTGGGCAAGGCTTAGTACCTATGCCCGTGGGATAGGCAGGGGGCAACCCTTTCTAGAGTATTTGGAACACAATGCAGGGAGTGATCCCCGCCCAACCCTCGATGTCCAATTATGAGAATCGACCGATGATGCCCCAACAGACACAGTTGTTGTACGTTGGTCAAGGCCATGGTGTCTACCATAACCCTGGCCAACAACCCAGCTTTTCCTGGCAACCTGGTGCCAGTCAAAATCCAAGCTCCTTTTTTCCTGTACATAATACCCAGCCCAAGCTACCATTTCTGGAAACGTTACATCTCTCAGACTTGTCAAGGTTTCTTAACGATCCGATTTGTCAAGATCTGCATTGGCCTCCCATTCCGACTAAGTTTCCCTCTGATATTCCAAAATTTGAGGGAAATCCTAGTGAAGACTCAGGTGATCACGTGAAAACTTTCCACCTATGGTGCTCGTCAAACTCACTGTGAGATGAATCCATACAGTTGCGCTTATTTCAACGCACTCTCATTGGAGATGTCGCGAAATGGTACATTGAGCTCGAACGCTCAAGATACTCTTAGTTTAGCGATTTGGCGATGGTTTTTCTGAACCATTTACAACTACCTGTGAGATCCGATGCCGACACCAAATTGTTGGCCAACTTTGAGAAGATGAAGGCCGATCATATCTCGGATCACATCCGAGAATGGCAACATTGGAATATTTTGATAGAGGTACAGGTCCCACTGACTTTCTTCCTAGAATGGTTCCTGAAGTCTTTGGTACTGTTATAACCCTATAATTCATAGTATCATCTAGTGACTGGAAATTTTTTCACTCTGGGTGTATTTTGGCTTGAAAGTAATATTTCATTTCTACAAATTAGTTTCAAGGAAAGGAAAATTCATGATTTTTGATGCTGAGTGGTTTTTTCCTAACCCCATGGTGACAAAAGCAAGGGAAGAAGCGTACCATACCCTCAAAAAGGTCATTAAGCCTAAGTTTTTCCTCATATATTGCATTCATGCATGGAGAATAAAGAACGTGCTTAGATCAACGATCGATCTAGCGGCACGTAGATCCACGGCTGACAGTGGATTTTGGACCCCCTCGACTGT